>JAVTVY010022655.1:0-93207 GCA_036873755.1 Hanleya hanleyi | reverse complement strand
AAAAGCCATGCAAACGAACGCATTTGTTTTATCCTTTATATTGACGGCGAAACTCATTGTGTGTTTCTCATCTGACAGCGCTGGAAGACCGGTGTGATGGCTAAGAACGTCCTGATGATTAGTGTCCCTTTTCATATCCTTTTCTATTGCCACTAAGGTGGATACTTATCTCCAATGTGGAGAAAAATGTCCTAGCTGGGTTAAAAGATAGGAGCCGGACACTCTTAGCTACCGGCCATTCTTAACCTCCAAATCGGCATACAGTAAATTACATGGTGCCAAAGTGCTCAGTAAATGTGAACATACCCGCTCCATCGTTGACCAAGCTTATCATTGAATGTGAAGAATTCTGAATTCCATATCTTCCGCCATATCATATCTTCCGATATGGCGGACAAAAGACACGTAAAAAAACCTGGCACGAAAGTTTCCTTTATAGAACCATTGCAAATTTTAAACTTCGCCCCGAATTTCCACAGTACAATCCTAATATCCAAGGAAAACACTAACCAGTGTATGCTCTCCGAGGGCTCCATCACGTGTTGAAGGATCTACATATCATTTCAAGTATACCTTGAAAATACAGTGGAGAACACAAAACGATTTCGATGATTATTTTAAAATACCTTCTAAATTAAGCGACCCTAACGTTATGACATCCTGAGCTTCTCTAAACAGTTACAGGGGCCGGTCAAACTAATACAATAATAGAACACAATAATTTAATGTATATATTATTATTTATGCAGTATTATTAATTATTTATTTTTCAAAAGCCTACTGGCCTCCTCTCCTTATAATCTTCGTTTTCTGTAAATCGTCTGATGTATTTTATCATATGTGGGAGAAGCTTGACTTACTGCGCTTCCACCATTTTGGTGTGAAATAAACATATTTCAATCACCGAGTGGTTGTAGCTGGAATATTTTTCTCGCACATAAATGTCACTGTTTGTGATAAAGTATGTAGCTATCACAACATTGGAATTTATTGGCGCTGAATACGGTACGCGGCACCATGCAAGGAGACAGCAGCTCGTCGTGATCAATGTAAGGATTTATATTTTCAAATAGTATTTGTCTTGGCATGCGACATTCCGGATTCATATACATGACATATGCTCGTTTAAATTCAGTCTGTTTTTCATGATTTTGCTTGTTTCCGCATAAAAGCTATATTTATGCTAATCTGGACACGTTCCTATATGATCCGACCATCCAACGACTCGTTGCAGCTGGTAACCATGTGAGTTTGTCTCTTGCTTGCGTTTCAACTTTCGAATTGAAAAAGGCTGTCAGATCAAATAGTAGTTTCTGAATTTAGCCGGATTAATCCTATCTGGCCTGGGCGAGTTGGGGTGAACAATAGCCGGAGCGACCACATAACACCTCCCGTTCACCCTTGATATATTTCTTAATATCCTTCTAGCCGAAGAAACCCAACAAGGGAGAAAACAAAATAACGTCAGGATAATGAAAATCCAAAGCAACTTTCAATCGAATCGCAATTTTGAGTTGACCCATGATCTTGTAGGAGTAAATAGATAGGTTCAAAATGACCCCAGTGTGATAGACTATAACTTCAGGAAGTGTCAGCACTCACATACGTACTTCGCGACCCATCAGCGCAACATTTATGTCTATATACATTTTCAATATTCACAAACACTATGTTTCTAGTGGAATTGAGATAAATCTATTGTTTTCAGTCTAGTTTGTAATTGTGTGTAGGTTTGTCGATTGAGTTAATTAAGTATACTGAACTTCGATTCTCTTTCTTTTCCAGACCGCAAACCGAAACTGAGTTGGGGAGATATTATCCGACCCTTGAAGACTTTACGCCTGGAGAACGGAGAACGAGAACCAATTGATGTTGTTCGTGGGAACTTTTCTCTGAGTGACATAAAAGATGCCATGTTTCCCGGACACCAGACTGCAGCTACCTCCCTGTGTGCCATCATACGAGCTCAATCCATCTCTGCGATCACGTGGTCCGACCATCCAACGACTCGTTGCAGCTGGTAACCATGTGAGTTTGTCTCTTGCTTGCGTTTCAACTTTCGAATTGAAAAAGGCTGTCAGATCAAATAATAGTTTCTGAATTTACCCGGATTAATCCTGTCTGGCCTGGGCGAGTTGGGGTGAACAATAGCCGGAGCGACCACATAACACCTCCAGTTCACCCTTGATATATTTCTTAATATCCTTCTGGTTGAAGAAACCCAACAAGAGAGAAAACAAAATAACTTCAGGATAATGAAAATCCAACGCAACTTTCAATCGAATGGCAATTTTGAGTTGACCCATGATCTTGTAGGAGTAAATAGATAGGTTCAAAATGACCCCAGTGTGATAGACTATAACTTCAGGAAGTGTCAGCACTCACATACGTACTTCGCGACCCATCAGCGCAACATTTATGTCTATATATACATTTTCATAATTCAATATTCACAAACACTATATTAAGGTTTGATATATTCATTAAGAGTGATCACAATATAATTCACAGTAGTATTGCTCATTTATCCTGTTAGATAACTGGGTTAAACACAACAGTGTAGTGAATATCTAATAATCACTAGTACCTGTTTTCACACAGGTGCAGGATACAGGTGTTTCTGTTCTATTAAATGAACCCTTACTTTCAATGGGCATTATGTGGGTCCCTATATTCATCATTATCCTGACGTTATCTTGACACAGTTTACTTTCTCTTCAATAATCATTCATAGTTTGTGATATACATCTATCATTCTTTCGTGATAATCTCTTTTGTTTTCGCAGCAGACCGCGAGATTACATATATTCAACATACAATTGACCCATGAGTGAACATTGAACGATCTATTACCGTTAACACCGCGGGGTTAGAATCACATGCCGTGTTAATCTGTCAGCATTATTACATTTCTATAGCTTGATCATGAGCATTTCTCTCCAAAGTATACACCAATCACATTGATTGATTACCACTGTAATCCAGGTGAATTCCTCTCGTAACGTGCCATCTTCCTGTGTATTTTAGCTGATATAAACGTGTAGATATCATTACAGCAATCATTCACACAGAAACTACAGCGAGAAACAGAACAGTCAGACTATTACCATGGAGGCCAAAAAGATGAACAATTTAAAATTGTGGTTGAAACGTCGATTGAACATCGCCAAAGAAACTTGTAGCAAGCAATGTGATGCTCTGGTACGAGGCCGTCGCAATGCTTTCCAGAATAACCTCATCTCACGTTCTCCGTCAATGTCTGGTAACCCAGGCTCCCCTACAAACGGTAAGATCTCAAATACAAAATATTTCGCATGGTAAATTTTAGTGACCTATAGCTAACGCCATGATTTACGTCTTGTTTCTAGTGGAATTGAGATAAATCTATTGTTTTCAGTCTAGTTTGTAATTGTGTGTAGGTTTGTCGATTGAGTTAATTAAGTATACTGAACTTCGATTCTCTTTCTTTTCCAGACCGCAAACGTAAACTGAGTTGGGGAGATATTATCCGACCCTTGAAGACTTTACGCCTGGAGAGCGGAGAACGAGAACCAATTGATGTTGTTCGTGGGAACTTTTCTCTGAGTGACATAAAAGATGCCATGTTTCCCGGACACCAGACTGCAGCTACCTCCCTGTGTGCCATCATACGAGCTCAGTCCATCTCTGCGATCACGTGGTCAACCGGCCTTATCGACAGACTTCTCATACAGGGGGATAGATTCCACAGCACACGAGTCGTACATTTGGGCCAGAACACGACCGGTCAGCTGTATCTAACGCCGGAGGAATTACCTAACAACATCGTCTTAGGAAAGGACACAGTCGCCATTTTCTGTGACAATACGTATTGCTATTTATTCAACCCTTGTAGGAAAACGAACAAACTATTCTCCGAACATGATCATGAGGCCTGTTTGTACAAATTTCGAGATGTCGACCACCTCTCCTTGTATGTATCCCAGAAGCTGGTAAAAGATGAACCCTACAGTTTGGCCGTTGTAGATGTCTTTGTTGATTTGGATACCTGGGCTGAGTTATCCTTCGCTTCCCAAATTCCTAGGGTGTAAACTATAAGTATTATATGGTACTAAACAATATCATAACATAGTGCTAATGTTGCTTCTGATATAGTCACGTGACACACTTCTCTAAATCCGGTCATATTTGTTTAAGATCAGAAATTTTATATGTTAATATAACTCTATCTTAGTCGATAAATTAAGTCGATTGCTTAAAGATTCAAGCTAAGCTGTTTATTTGTTTGGAGTAAATTTTGTTAATATTGTGTCAATGTGGGTGTAATGGATGACCGAAATGAATTGACCTAATGTTGGCAATAAAAGCCATGCAAACGAACGCATTTGTTTTATCCTTTATATTTACGGCGAAACTCATTGTGTGTTTCTCATCTGACAGCGCTGGAAGACCGGTGTGATGGCTAAGAACGTCCTGGTGATTAGTGTCCCTTTTCATATCCTTTTCTATTGCCACTAAGGTGGATACTTATCTCCAATGTGGAGAAAAATATCCTAGCTGGGTTAAAAGATAGGAGCCGGACACTCTTAGCCACCGGCCATTCTTAACCTCCAAATCGGCATACAGTAAATTACATGGTGCCAAAGTGCTCAGTAACTGTGAACATACCCGCTCCATCGTTGACCAAGCTTATCATTGAATGTGAACAATTCTGAATTCCATATCTTCCGATATGGCGGACAAAAGCATGTAAAAAAACCTGGCACGAAAGTTTCCTTTATAGAACCATTGCAAATTTTAAACTTCGCCCCGAATTTCCACAGTACAATCCTAATATCCAAGGAAAACACTAACCATGCAGTGTATGCTCTCCGAGGGCTCCATCACGTGTTGAAGGATCTACATATCATTTCAAGTATACCTTGAAAATACAGTGGAGAACAGAAAACGATTTCGACGATTATTTTAAAATACCTTCTAAATTAAGCGACCCTAACGTTATGACATCCTGAGCTTCTCTAAACAGTTACAGGGGCCGGTCAAACTAATACAATAAAAGAACACAATAATTTAATGTATATATTATTATTTATGCAGTATTATTAATTATTTATTTTTCAAAAGCCTACTGGCCTCCTCTCCTTATAATCTTCGTTTTATGTAAATCGTCTGATGTATTTTATCATATGTGGGAGACGCATTATAAGCTTGACTTACTGCGCTTCCACCATTTTGGTGTGAAATAAACATATTTCAATCACCGAGTGGTTGTAGCTGGAATATTTTTCTCGCACATAAATGTCACTGTTTGTGGTAAAGTATGTAGCTATCACAACATTGGAATTTATTGGGGCTGAATATGGTACGCGGCACCATGCAAGGAGACAGCAGCTCGTCGTGATCAATGTAAGGATTTATATTTTCAAATAGTAATAGAAACCTTATCGTAATGATCGGCAACAGGCATGGGGAGGAGTTTGTGTGTGTATCTCCCAAAATATTGCCGCCTCTAGGAGACCAGAGTATGAAACGAATGATTTGGAAATGATTTGGTTCGAACTGTATGACAGTCCTCGGACATTAATATGTGTTATTTATCGCCCTCCAAACACACCGATTGCAAAATGGCAACTGTTGTCAGATAATGTCGAATATATCCGCGATTTCAATCCTGATAAAAACATTTTAGTTCTAGGCGACTTGAACGATGATCTATTTAATCATTCGAAGTATCACCTGCGCGATATAATAAACTCTATTGGCTTTAATCAACTGATAACTGAAGCAACTCGGCCAGTCTCCAACTCTCTTCTCGATCCTATCTTATGTAATATGTTCAACCTTGTCTCTGACAGCGGGGTCCTGACTCCATTTTGTAGCGACCACGCTCCAGTCTTTGTTACTCTAATATCACGTATTCCTAAGCGAAGTTCTTATAGACGTATAATTTGGAATTATGACAAGGCTAATTGGGACGAATTTCGAAGAATCTTAAATAATGCCAATTGAGACAGCTTGACGGACGAAAATGATGTGGATTTATGGTGCCAGTGCATTACTTCAAACTTAAGCAATGCAGCTTCAATAGCCATTCCCAATAAATATGTAACTATACATCCAAATGATAAACCATGGATTACCAGTAAAGTTAAACACGAGATGAGAATCCGTGATAAAATGTTTAAGAAATCCAGGAAAACTCAGTCAGAGCACGACGTTCAGTGTTTCAAATGTCAGAGAAACTACGTTAATGACCTCGTTCATTCTGCAAAAAAAGAATTCAAAGATAAAACGGCTGAAAAGATTGAGACTGATCGAGTTGGCTCAAAATACTGGTGGAAATTAAGTAGATCCTTCCTCAAAGACAGCAACTCCAATTTTAATGACATTCCCCCTCTAAAACGAACGAACGGTTCTTTCGCCCACGAGAGTAACGAGAAGGCTGACCTCTTAAATACATATTTCGCGAATATAACAAATATTGACGAATCTAATGCACTGCTACCCCCTCTGTCTCTATATACCGAAAACAGTCTAGATGGTTTTATTGTAACTAATGCCGATGTGTTCGACACGCTATCCAATCTGGACACCACGAAGGCAATAGGGCCAGACAAAATCAGTCCGAAATGTCTCTTTGAGGCAAAGAGTATTCTCGCTCCAATTTTTGCTCGCTTTTTCAATCATTCGCTAGAAACGTCCAAATTCCCAACTGACTGGAAAATTGCCAACGTAACCCCTTTATTTAAAAAGGGCGACCACCATCTAATCTCTAACTATCGCCCAATATCTTTGCTGAGTTGTATAAGTAAAGTCATGGAGAGAGTCGTTTTCAAGTATCTTTATAATTTTATTAGGCACGAAATAACACCTAATCAGTCGGGGTTTCTTCCAACCCACTCAACTGTAACACAACTACTCGATATCTATTTTGACATTGTTAAGGCGTCAGATGAACACAAAGAGGTCCTTTTTCTATTTTTTGATATCTCAAAAGCCTTTGACAGAGTGTGGCATCGTGGCCTGCTTCTGAAATTGCAGCAGTTTGGAGTCTCGGGTAGCTTACTAAAATGGTTCGAAAGTTATTTACTAAACCGTTGTCAGCGTGTCGTAATACAAGGTAAGGAATCTACTATACTTCGCCTCCAAGCAGGTGTGCCTCAAGGCTCTGTTCTTGGTCCCCTCTTATTCCTGTTATTCATAAATGACTTACCTGGTAATATTTTGAATAGTATTCGGTTGTTTGCTGATGATACATGTCTCTATGTCATTTCTGACAACTTGCAATCTCAGATAACGCCCATTTACCACGACATGGACATCATCTCACAGTGGGCTAAAACAGTCTCTCTTCTAGTATCACTGCGGCATTCTCCATCTGATTTTCCCATCTCTTTTGATAATTCGCCACTTCAACCGTCACTGATTCATAAGCACCTAGGAGTGACGTTCAACAACAAGGGTAATTGGAACACTCATGTTGAAAATGTCATTAATGCAGCACAGAAAAAGTTATCCGTATTCAAAGGACTGAAATATATTCTGAATAGAAAATGTCTCGAAATAATGTATAAGAGTTTTATACGGCCTAATCTAGAATATGGTGATGTTGTTTGGGACAACCTCAGTCAAAATTTAATATACAGATTAGAAAACATTCAAAAGGATGCATTAAGAACCATAACTGGCATTACTTCCAGTGCTAGCACAGAATCTTTGTATATAGAAGCTGGCTTCGAAACACTGTCTAGAAGACGTCAAGTCCATAGACTTACAATGTGTTATCGTATTGTGAATGGACTGGCACCCAGTTCCTTGTATGATCACCTTCCTCCCACAGCCTATAATCGCAATCCGTACAATGTGCGTAACGCAAACTATTTTACACCTTTCATGTGTCGAACGGAGTTATTCAGGGGATCTTTTTTTCCAGCCACGGTTCGCGATTGGAATGCCCTTCCACCAACTGTTCAGAATTTACCGTCTCTTCCTGCTTTTAAACGCAGGTTATTAATTATGTCCTCAAAACCTAAGCCACCGTCCTGGTACTACGTGTGCCCTCGAAAAGAGAATGTTTTATTGTGTCGTCTCCGAAACGGTTGCAGCAATCTCAAAAGACACTTATTTGACAATTTCCTATCAGACACTTCTCAATGTAATTGTGGATATCTCAACGAGAATGTGGATCATTATTTTCTACATTGTCCCACCTTCCACACTCAACGTATCTTGCTGCTAAATAATCTTGCAACTATTTACGATATCCCGAGTATTCCAAGTCCAAAAACACTATTGTTCGGCGATCTTGCCAAAGATGAGGTTACTAATGTTCGTATTCAAAAAATTTTGGGCGATTATATTACCAAAACTAAACGTTTCTGAGTTTCTGAGACAGGTTTTACTCGTCTGGTTCTTTCATTTTCTCGCAGCACGGTGACACCCCGAGGTTCTCCCAGTGAAAACGTAAATCTTAAACTTGATCGTGGATTTGGTCACATTTGTTCAGCCTTGCCTTCCCTCTATCATTTCTTTTATTTGTCTTATTTGTAACTTGCCTGATGTAATATATATTTTTTGTACGGGGAGACGCAATAATAAGTTTTCTTAATGCGCTCCCCATTTCATCTCAAGAGTGAATAAAATACTATTTAAACCAAATAGTATTTGTCTTGGCATGCGACATTCCGGATTCATATACATGACATATGCTCGTTTAAATTCAGTGCGTTTTTCATGATTTTGCTTGTTTCCGCATAAAAGCTATATTTATGCTAATCTGGACACGTTCCTATATGATCCGACCATCCAACGACTCGTTGCAGCTGGTAACCATGTGAGTTTGTCTCTTGCTTGCGTTTCAACTTTCGAATTGAAAAAGGCTGTCAGATCAAATAGTAGTTTCTGAATTTACCCGGATTAATCCTGTCTGGCCTGGCCGAGTTGGGGTGAACAATAGCCGGAGCGACCACATAACACCTCCCGTTCACCCTTGATATATTTCTTAATATTCTTCTAGCCGAAGAAACCCAACAAGAGAGCAAACATAAACTGAGTTGGGGAGATATTATCCGACCCTTGAAGACTTTACGCCTGGAGAGCGGAGAACGAGAACCAATTGATGTTGTTCGTGGGAACTTTTCTCTGAGTGACATAAAAGATTCCATGTTTCCCGGACACCAGACTGCAGCTACCTCCCTGTGTGCCATCATACGAGCTCAATCCATCTCTCCGATCACGTGGTCAACCGGCCTAATCGACAGACTTCTCATACAGGGGGATAGATTCCACAGCACACGAGTCGTACATTTGGGCAAGAACACGACCGGTCAGCTGTATCTAACGCCGGAGGAATTACCTAATAACATCGGCTTGAGTCATAGGGAATATTCTATCCAGTATCAAACCATATCATCAGTCCACAAAGAGAAAGGCAAAGACAGCCAATTCCAAAACGAGAAACTTGCAGGAACGTTGAAACTTTGTTTACGTCGAAACCCAGCGGGAATGCTGTTGACGGAAGGAAAGGACACAGTCGCCATTTTCTGTGACAATACGTATTGCTATGTATGCAACCCTTGTAGGAAAACGAACAAACTATTCTCCGAACATGATCATGAGGCCTGTTTGTACAAATTTCGAGATGTCGACCACCTCTCCTTGTATGTATCCCAGAAGCTGGTAAAAGATGAACCTTACAGTTTGACCGTTGTAGATGTCTTTGTTGATTTGGATACCTGGGCTGAGTTATCCTTCGCTTCCCAAATTCCTAGGGTGTAAACTATAAGTATTATATGGTACTAAACAATATCATAACATAGTGCTAATGTTGCTTCTGATATAGTCACGTGACACACTTGTCTAAATCCGGTCATATTTGTTTAAGATCGGAAATTTTATATGTTAATATGACTATCTTATAGTCGATAAATTAAGTCGATTGCTTAAAGATTCAAGCTAAGCTGTTTGGAGTAAATTTTGTTAATATTGTGTCAATGTGGGTGTAATGGATGACCGAAATGAATTGACCTAATGTTGGCAATAAAAGTCATGCAAACGACCGCATTTGGTTTATCCTTTATATTTACGGTGAAACTCATTGTGTGTTTCTCATCTGATAGCGCTGGAAGACCGGTGTGATGGCTAAGAACGTCCTGGTGATTAGTGTCCCTTTTCATATCCTTTTCTATTGCCACAAAGGTGGATACTTATCTCCAATGTGGAGAAAAATGTCCTAGCTGGGTTAAAAGATAGGAGCCGGACACTCTTAGCCACCGGCCATTCTTAACCTCCAAATCGGCATACAGTAAATTACATGGTGCCAAAGTGCTCAGTAACTGTGAACATACCCGCTCCGTCGTTGACAAAAATTATCATTGAATGTGAAGAATTCTGAATTCCATATCTTCCGATATGGCGGACAAAAGACACGTAAAAAAACCTGGCACGAAAGTTTCCTTTATAGAACCATTGCAAATTTTAAACTTCGCCCCGAATTTCCACAGTACAATCCTAATATCCAAGGAAAACACTAACCATTGTATGCTCTACGAGGGCTCCATCACGTGTTGAAGGATCTACATATCATTTCAAGTATACCTTGAAAATACAGTGGAGAACACAAAACGATTTCGATGATTATTTTAAAATACCTTCTAAATTAAGCAACCCTAACGTTATGACATCCTGAGCTTCTCTAAACAGCTACAGGTGCCGGTCAAACTAATACAATAATAGAGCACAATAATTTAATGTATATATTATTATTTATGCAGTATTATTAATTATTTATTTTTCAAAAGCCTACTGGCCTCCTCTCCTTATAATCTTTGTTTTCAGTAAATCGTCTGATGTATTTTATCGTATGTGGGAGACGCATTATAAGCTTGACTTACTGCGCTTCCACCATTTTGGTGTGAAATAAACATATTTCAATCACCGAGTGGTTGTAGCTGGAATATTTTTCTCGCACATAAATGTCACTGTTTGTGGTAAAGTGTGTAGCTATCACAACATTGGAATTTATTGGCGCTGAATACGGTACGCGGCAACATGCAAGGAGACAGCAGCTCGTCGTGATCAATGTAAGGATTTATATTTTCAAATAGTATTTGTTTTGGCATGCGACATTCCGGATTCATATACATGACATATGCTCGTTTAAATTCAGTGTGTTTTTCATGATTTTGCTTGTTTCCGCATAAAAGCTATATTTATGCTAATCTGGACACGTTCCTATATGATCCGACCATCCAACGACTCATTGCAGCTGGTAACCATGTGAGTTTGTCTCTTGCTTGCGTTTCAACTTTCGAATTGAAAAAGGCTGTCAGATCAATTAATAGATTCTGAATTTACCCGGATTAATCCTGTCTGGCCTGGGCGAGTTGGGGTGAACAATAGCCGGAGCGACCACATAACACCTCCAGTTCACCCTTGATATATTTCTTAATATCCTTCTAGCCGAAGAAACCCAACAAGAGAGAAAACCAAAAAAAGTCAGGATAATGAAAATCCAACGCAACTTTCAATCGAATCGCAATTTTGAGTTGACCCATGATCTTGTAGGAGTAAATAGATAGGTTCAAAATGACCCCAGTGTGATAGACTATAACTTCAGGAAGTGTCAGCACTCACATACGTACTTCGCGACCCATCAGCGCAACATTTATGTCTATATATACATTTTCATAATTCAATATTCACAAACACTATATTACGGTTTGATATATTCATTAAGAGTGATCACAATATAATTCACAGTAGTATTGCTCATTTATCCTGTTAGATAACTGGGTTAAACACAACAGTGTAGTGAATATCTAATAATCACTAGTACCTGTTTTCACACAGGTGCAGGATACAGGTGTTTCTGTTCTATTAAATGAACCCTTACTTTCAATGGGCATTATGTGGGTCCCTATATTCATCATTATCCTGACGTTATCTTGACACAGTTTACTTTCTCTTCAATAATCATTCATTAGTTTGTGATATACATCTATCATTCTTTCGCGTTAATCTCTTTTGTTTTCACAGCAGACCGCGAGATTACATATATTCAACATACAATTGACCCATGAGTGAACATTGAACGATCTATTACCGTTAACACCGCGAGGTTAGAATCACATGCCGTGTTAATCTGTCAGGATTATTACATTTCTATAGCTTGATCATGAGCATTTCTCTCCAAAGTATACACCAATCACATTGATTGATTACCACTGTAATCCAGGTGAATTCCTCTCGTAACGTGCCATCTTCCTGTGTATTTTAGCTGATATAAACGTGTAGATATCATTACAGCAATCATTCACACAGAAACTACAGCGAGAAACAGAACAGTCAGACTATTACCATGGAGGCCAAAAAGATGAACAATTTAAAATTGTGGTTGAAACGTCGATTGAACATCGCCAAAGAAACTTGTAGCAAGCAATGTGATGCTCTGGTACGAGGCCGTCGCAATGCTTTCCAGAATAACCTCATCTCACGTTCTCCGTCAATGTCTGGTAACCCAGACTCCCCTACAAACGGTAAGATCTCAAATACAAAATATTTCGCATGGTAAATTTTAGTGACCTATAGCTAACGCCATGATTTACGTCTTGTTTCTAGTGGAATTGAGATCAATCTATTGTTTTCAGTCTAGTTTGTAATTGTTTAGGTTTGTCGAGTGATTTAATTAAGTATACTGAACTTCGATTCTCTTTCTTTTCCAGACCGCAAACGTAAACTGAGTTGGGGAGATATTATCCGACCCTTGAAGACTTTACGCCTGGAGAGCGGAGAACGAGAACCAATTGATGTTGTTCGTGGGAACCTTTCTCTGAGTGACATAAAAGATGCCATGTTTCCCGGACACCAGACTGCAGCTACCTCCCTGTGTGCCATCATACGAGCTCAATCCATCTCTCCGATCACGTGGTCAACCGGCCTTATCGACAGACTTCTCATACAGGGGGATAGATTCCACAGCACACGAGTCGTACATTTGGGCAAGAACACGACCGGTCAGCTGTATCTAATGCCGGAGAAATTACCTAACAACATCGTCTTGAGTCATAGGGAATATTCTATCCAGTATCAAACCATATCATCAGTCCACCAAGAGAAAGGCAAAGACAGCCAATTCCAAAACGGGAAACTTGCAGGAACGTTGAAACTTTGTTTACGTCGAAACCCAGCGGGAATGCTGTTGACGGAAGGAAAGGACACAGTCGCCATTTTCTGTGACAATACGTATTGCTATTTATTCAACCCTTGTAGGAAAACGAACACACTATTCTCCGAACATGATCATGAGGCCTGTTTGTACAAATTTCGAGATATCGACCACCTCTCCTTGTATGTATCCCAGAAGCTGGTAAAAGATGAACCCTACAGTTTGGCCGTTGTAGATGTCATTGTTGATTTGGATACCTGGGCTGAGTTATCCTTCGCTTCCCAAATTCCTAGGGTGTAAACTATAAGTATTATATGGTACTAAACAATATCATAACATAGTGCTAATGTTGCTTCTGATATAGTCACGTGACACACTTGTCTAAATCCGGTCATATTTGTTTAAGATCAGAAATTTTATATGTTAATATAACTCTATCTTAGTCGATAAATTAAGTCGATTGCTTAAAGATTCAAGCTAAGCTGTTTATTTGTTTGGAGTAAATTTTGTTAATATTGTGTCAATGTGGGTGTAATGGATGACCGAAATGAATTGACCTAATGTTGGCAATAAAAGCCATGCAAACGAACGCATTTGTTTTATCCTTTATATTTACGGCGAAACTCATTGTGTGTTTCTCATCTGACAGCGCTGGAAGACCGGTGTGATGGCTAAGAACGTCCTGGTGATTAGTGTCCCTTTTCATATCCTTTTCTATTGCCACTAAGGTGGATACTTATCTCCAATGTGGAGAAAAATGTCCTAGCTGGGTTAAAAGATAGGAGCCGGACACTCTTAGCCACCGGCCATTCTTAACCTCCAAATCGGCATACAGTAAATTACATGGTGCCAAAGTGCTCAGTAACTGTGAACATACCCGCTCCATCGTTGACCAAGCTTATCATTGAATGTGAAGAATTCTGAATTCCATATCTTCCGATATGGCGGACAAAAGACACGTAAAAAAACCTGGCACGAAAGTTTCCTTTATAGAACCATTGCAAATTTTAAACTTCGCCCCGAATTTCCACAGTACAATCCTAATATCCAAGGAAAACACTAACCAGTGTATGCTCTCCGAGGGCTCCATCACGTGTTGAAGGATCTACATATCATTTCAAGTATACCTTGAAAATACAGTGGAGAACACAAAACGATTTCGATGATTATTTTAAAATACCTTCTAAATTAAGCGACCCTAACGTTATGACATCCTGAGCTTCTCTAAACAGTTACAGGTGCCGGTCAAACTAATACAATAATAGAACACAATAATTTAATGTATATATTATTATTTATGCAGTATTATTAATTATTTATTTTTCAAAAGCCTACTGGCCTCCTCTCCTTATAATCTTCGTTTTCTGTCAATCGTCTGATGTATTTTATCATATGTGGGAGACGCATTATAAGCTTGACTTACTGCGCTTCCACCATTTTGGTGTGAAATAAACATATTTCAATCACCGCGTGGTTGTAGCTGGAATATTTTTCTCGCACATAAATGTCACTGTTTGTGGTAAAGTATGTAGCTATCACAACATTGGAATTTATTGGCGCTGAATACGGTACGCGGCAACATGCAAGGAGACAGCAGCTCGTCGTGATCAATGTAAGGATTTATATTTTCAAATAGTATTTGTCTTGGCATGTGACATTCCGGATTCATATACATGGCATATGCTCGTTTAAATTCAGTGTGTTTTTCATGATTTTGCTTGTTTCCGCATAAAAGCTATATTTATGCTAATCTGGACACGTTCCTATATGATCCGACCATCCAACGACTCGTTGCAGCTGGTAACCATGTGAGTTTGTCTCTTGCTTGCGTTTCAACTTTCGAATTGAAAAAGGCTGTCAGATCAAATAGTAGTTTCTGAATTTACCCGGATTAATCCTGTCTGGCCTGGTCGAGTTGGGCTGAACAATAGCCGGAGCGACCACATAACACCTCCCGTTCACCCTTGATATATTTGTTAATATCCTTCTAGCCGAAGAAACCCAACAAGAGAGAAAACAAAATAACGTCAGGATAATGAAAATCCAACGCAACTTTCAATCGAATCGCAATTTTGAGTTGACCCATGATCTTGTAGGAGTAAATAGATAGGTTCAAAATGACCCCAGTGTGATAGACTATAACTTCAGGAAGTGTCAGCACTCACATACGTACTTCGCGACCCATCAGCGCAACATTTATGTCTATATACATTTTCAATATTCACAAACACTATGTTTCTAGTGGAATTGAGATAAATCTATTGTTTTCAGTCTAGTTTGTAATTGTGTGTAGGTTTGTCGATTGAGTTAATTAAGTATACTGAACTTCGATTCTCTTTCTTTTCCAGATCGCAAACGTAAACTGAGTTGGGGAGATATTATCCGACCCTTGAAGACTTTACGCCTGGAGAGCGGAGAACGAGAACCAATTGATGTTGTTCGTGGGAACTTTTCTCTGAGTGACATAAAAGATGCCATGTTTCCCGGACACCAGACTGCAGCTACCTCCCTGTGTGCCATCATACGAGCTCAATCCATCTTTCCGATCACGTGATCAAGCGGCCTAATCGACAGACTTCTCATACAGGGGGATAGATTCCACAGCACACGAGTCGTACATTTGGGCAAGAACACGACCGATCAGCTCTATCTAACGCCGGAGGAATTACCTAATAACATCGGCTTGAGTCATAGGGAATATTCTATCCAGTATCAAACCATATCATCAGTCCACCAAGAGAAAGGCAAAGACAGCCAATTCCAAAACGGGAAACTTGCAGGAACGTTGAAACTTTGTTTACGTCGAAACCCAGCGGGAATGCTGTTGACGGAAGGAAAGGACACAGTCGCCATTTTCTGTGACAATACGTATTGCTATTTATTCAACCCTTGTAGGAAAACGAACAAACTATTCTCCGAACATGATCATGAGGCCTGTTTGTACAAATTTCGAGATGTCGACCACCTCTCCTTGTATGTATCCCAGAAGCTGATAAAAGATGAACCTTACAGTTTGACCGTTGTAGATGTCTTTGTTGATTTGGATACCTGGGCTGAGTTATCCTTCGCTTCCCAAATTCCTAGGGTGTAAACTATAAGTATTATATGGTACTAAACAATATCATAACATAGTGCTAATGTTGCTTCTGATATAGTCACGTGACACACTTGTCTAAATCCGGTCATATTTGTTTAAGATCGGCAATTTTATATGTTAATGTGACTCTATCTTAGTCGATAAATTAAGTCGATTGCTTAAAGATTCAAGCTAAGCTGTTTGGAGTAAATTTTGTTAATATTGTGTCAATGTGGGTGTAATAGATGACCGAAATGAATTGACCTAATGTTGGCAATAAAAGTCATGCAAACGACCGCATTTGGTTTATCCTTTATATTTACGGCGAAACTCATTGTGTGTTTCTCATCTGATAGCGCTGGAAAACCGGTGTGATGGCTAAGAACGTCCTGGTGATTGGTGTCCCTTTTCATATCCTTTTCTATTGCCACAAAGGTGGATACTTATCTCCAATGTGGAGAAAAATGTCCTAGCTGGGTTAAAAGATAGGAGCCGGACACTCTTAGCCACCGGCCATTCTTAACCTCCAAATCGGCATACAGTAAATTACATGGTGCCAAAGTGCTCAGTAACTGTGAACATACCCGCTCCGTCGTTGACCAAGCTTATCATTGAATGTGAAGAATTCTGAATTCCATATCTTCCGATATGGCGGACAAAAGACACGTCAAAAAACCTGGCACGAAAGTTTGCTTTATAGAACCATTGCAAATTTTAAACTTCGCCCCGAATTTCCACAGTACAATCCTAATATCCAAGGAGAACACTAACCATTGTATGCTATAAGAGGGCTCCATCACGTGTTGAAGGATCTGCATATCATTTCAAGTATACCTTGAAAATACAGTGGAGAACACAAAACGATTTCGATGATTATTTTAAAATACCTTCTAAATTAAGCGACCCTAACGTTATGACATCCTGAGCTTCTCTAAACAGTTACAGGTGCCGGTCAAACTAATACAATAATAGAACACAATAATTTAATGTATATATTATTATTTATGCAGTATTATTAATTATTTATTTTTCAAAAGCCTACTGGCCTCCTCTCCTTATAATCTTTGTTTTCTGTAAATCGTCTGATGTATTTTATCGTATGTGGGAGACGCATTATAAGCTTGACTTACTGCGCTTCCACCATTTTGGTGTGAAATAAACATATTTCAATCACCGAGTGGTTGTAGCTGGAATATTTTTCTCGCACAAAAATGTCACTGTTTGTGGTAAAGTATGTAGCTATCACAACATTGGAATTTATTGGCGCTGAAAACGGTACGCGGCAACATGCAAGGAGACAGCAGCTCGTCGTGATCAATGTAAGGATTTATATTTTCAAATAGTATTTGTCTTGGCATGCGACATTCCGGATTCATATACATGACATATGCTCGTTTAAATTCAGTGTGTTTTTCATGATTTTGCTTGTTTCCGCATAAAAGCTATATTTATGCTAATCTGGACACGTTCCTATATGATCCGACCATCCAACGACTCGTTGCAGCTGGTAACCATGTGAGTTTGTCTCTTGCTTGCGTTTCAACTTTCGAATTGAAAAAGGCTGTCAAAATGACCCCAGTGTGATAGACTATAACTTCAGGAAGTGTCAGCACTCACATACGTACTTCGCGACCCATCAGCGCAACATTTATGTCTATATATACATTTTCATAATTCAATATTCACAAACACTATATTAAGGTTTGATATATTCATTAAGAGTGATCACAATATAATTCACAGTAGTATTGCTCATTTATCCTGTTAGATAACTGGGTTAAACACAACAGTGTAGTGAATATCTAATAATCATTAGTACCTGTTTTCACACAGGTGCAGGATACATTTGTTTGAAATTGTAGTTTAAGGGCCGCTTCCCATTCGGATTTCGCGGCCCATCAACTCAATGTTTTATTTGAATTTCGCGGTACATTACTTTGTTTATTGAATTTCTTTTCCAGTGCTAAATGTATAAATAAATAAATAAATAAATAACAATGAGAGATTAGTAGGAGATATAAATAGAAGTAAATAAGAATCGCTATATGTACAAGTTCGTAAGTCTCTTTTTGGTTTTGGTTAAGTTATACTGGTAAATATGAGTTCACTGTAATCGCGTGTATGATTCCTTTGTCTTGGTACCCCTTTGAACGCACAAAGCCGTCCAGAAAAAACTGGGAGAACCATGGGCGTAAGGACGCCCTTGGGAACAGGGTGGGTTCTTCCAGAAATCTGTGCCTGTAACAATTGCTTGGAGTGTGTATTGGGGCACAGGACGGCAGGTCTACGGGTGTTTCTGTTCTATTAAATGAACCCTTACTTTCAATGAGCATTATGTGGGTCCCTATATTCATCATTATCCTGACGTTATCTTGACACAGTTTACTTTCTCTTCAATAATCATTCATAGTTTGTGATATAGATCTATCATTCTTTCGTGATAATCTCTTTTGTTTTCGCAGCAGACCGCGAGATTACATATATTCAACATACAATTGACCCATGAGTGAACATTGAACGATCTATTACCGTTAACACCGCGGGGTTAGAATCACATGCCGTGTTAATCTGTCAGGATTATTACATTTCTATAGCTTGATCATGAGCATTTCTCTCCAAAGTATACACCAATCACATTGATTGATTGATTACCACTGTAATCCAGGTGAATTCCTCTCGTAACGTGCCATCTTCCTGTGTATTATAGCTGATATAAACGTGTAGATATCATTATAGCAATCATTCACACAGAAACTACAGCGAGAAACAGAACAGTCAGACTATTACCATGGTGGCCAAAAAGATGAACAATTTAAAATTGTGGTTGAAACGTCGATTGAACATCGCCAAAGAAACTTGTAGCAAGCAATGTGATGCTCTGGTACGAGGCCGCCGCAATGCTTTCCAGAATAACCTCATCTCAAGTTCTCCGTCAATGCCTGGTAACCCAGACTCCCCTGCAAACGGTAAGATTTCAAATACAAAATATTTCGCACGGTAAATTTTAGTGACCTATATCTAACGCCATGATTTACGTCTTGTTTGTAGTGGAATTGAGATAAATCTATTGTTTTCAGTCTAGTTTGTAATTGTGTGTAGGTTTGTCGATTGAGTTAATTAAGTATACTGAACTTCGTTTCTCTTTCTTTTCCAGACCGCAAACGTAAACTGAGTTGGGGAGATATTATCCGACCCTTTACGCCTGGAGAGCAGAGGTAACGTAGAAGTTTTTTTTTACCAAGTTTAGTAGAGTTCAGAAGTGAAATATGGCAGACTACGTGTTCGAAAACTGATTTAAACGTACCAGACCTGGAAATTTGAGTCTATTTTTCAGTTTTATGCTATTTTTACAGTCATATGCGTATTTACGCTTGTTTTATGTAATTTGATAGAGCGCTACGGTTTTTGGTCCTAAGAGCGATCATTGGTCGAGCGAACACTGTGCCACATACTTACCCCCTAACCAAAACTCTCTCCTCTACCCAACTTGCTGTCCTATCTCCGGAGCGACAAAACATTGAGAGCTAACACCCCGTGACTTTGTATTTTATCATATTAGGGCCGCTTTGAGCTCATTTGAATGACCCCAGAACAGTTTTAACAACACCTGGGCTGGACAATTGGAGAACTGCTAGGCCGGGGGGGGGGGGCATTAAACTTCCTAAAAATTTCCTTTAACCTTTGGTTTAAGTAACTTTATTTGCTCAATGGCAACAGGGAGCGAAATAAGCATATGCTTATCAGGAAGTCTCCCCAGTACACAGTATATTCGTACAAATAAAGATTGCAATAAAGCAGATTATTTACATATAAATAAGTTAATGGCGTTTAACGTGAATATCAAAATAGAAAATTTATCAAAAAGATTGAAATTAATTAATGTCCAGAAACTATGGTTGAGAAAAACATCTGCGTGCTCTGCGCAAGTCATCAAATCTGGCTGGCCGCAAAAGAAATAGGATTTGAAGTGATGATGATAGCACAAATAAATCAGGCAAACCGTTTAGAGGAAGCAACAAATTTTCCTAATGCACAGAGAATACTAGTATTTGTTTCGATATTTTGCTCGGGGTCGCCTAGCAGCAGAAATAAAGCGGGTGGCGCGAAAACTGGTAAAAAAATTCGAGGTCACTTAAAAGTGAAACTCTTTGCTCTCAGAATAAAGGACAGTGAAAAAAGAAATGTTCAATGGTTTCGTCTGCATTTCTACAATTGCATAAAGCGGAATTGGACAGGAAGTTATCGAACAAGTGAGTTTTTAAATTGCTACAACCATTTCGCAGGCGACATAAGATAATGTTTTCTTTTCGAGAACAAACGTAATACCAAGGCGGAGGGTGGGGTATGCGTGTCATGTTTTGCAATCTACTTTTAAATATCGCTAATGTTGGGGAGCTTGTTATTGGGGTGGGCAGTAAATTCCAATCACGAAGAGTGGTCGGGAAAAAGGATCTCTGAAATAACTGAGTTCGGCACCTATATGGGGTAAATAAATCTGCATTACGAATATTATAGGGGTTTCGTTCATTTGCCATAACAGGAAGATGGGCGAACAGAGAAGCTGGTTTCATCACATTTACAACTCGATAAAACATTTCCAGTCTGTGTTCCTTTCGTCTCATTGACAGAGGCTTAAATCCAGCTTCCTCATTTAATGATTCGGTACTAGCACTACATGTTATTCCGGTTATAGTTCGAAGTGCGTCTTTTTGTATATTTTCAAGTCTAATAGCAGATGTTTGAGTAAGATTGTCCCAAACGACGTCGGCATATTCCAAACTCGGCCTTCGAAAACTTTTGTACATGATTTCCAGACATTTTCGATTTAGTATATATTTTAAACCCTTAAATATTGACAGTTTTTTCTGAGCTTTATACACAAGATCTTCAATATGGTCATTCCAGTTGGCCTTATTGTTCAATATGACACCAAGGTGCTTTAACCTTTGAGCTAGAGAGCTGAAACTTACCTCACTATACACTGCTTTACTGGTACCCCGCATGGTCGCTATTTAGAATTTACCCAGGATCATCTGTTCTGGGGTTGCTCAAAATCAATCTAATATGATGAAATATAAAGTCACGGAGTGTCAGCTCTCAGGTTTTTGCTGTCCCAGAGTTAGGGTGTTGGTAGGGTCGGAGGTGATATGCCCCCCGTTCTGATAGGGTTAAACTAGAGTGCTTGTAAATCCATGAATTGAATAAAGAACTGTATAATGATATATAGATAAAGCATTATGTTGATGGACCCTGAAATCCGTATGGGAATGGCCCAAAAAACTACAATTTCAATCATTTAAGAACCGCAATGATTCACATTGCAACTAAGACGACAAACATAGACAAAAAATTATACAATTAAAACTGGGTTGCATTCCGGTCTAATGTGAGTGAGAAATTATATGTCCATACAGTATTCGTCTTGGTAGCTGGTAGATGTAGTTTAATTTTTCTTTTTTATATACATGATGAGTGCGCGTTTAATTCAGTACATCCAAAATATTGTAGTAAAAACCTGCTTTGCTTGTTTTTGCCTCAAACACATTTTCACGCTTATCTGGACGACTTTCCTGATCCGATCATCCGATGAATGGTTACAACTGGTAAACTGTGAGCTGTGTCTTGCTTGATTTCCAAATTTCGGATTAAAAAAAAAGCACTAACAGAAAACATACAAGAAAAATCTAAGATGATGGATAACGTCACAGTGACGGCATATTCTAGCAATGCATTTTTAGCCAATTCTGGGGTCGGATTTACATTTTCATAATTCAATATTCATAAACATTATATTAAGGTTTGATATATTCATTAAGAATATAATTCACAGTAGTATTGTTCATTTATCTTGTTAGATAACTGGGGTAAACACAACAGTGTAGTGAATATATAATAATCTCTAGTATCTGTTTTTCACACAGGTGCAGGATAAAGGTGTTTCTGTTCTATTAAATGAACCCTTACTTTCAATGGGCATTATGTGGGTCCCTATATTCATCATTATCCTGACGTTATTTTGACACAGTTTACTTTCTCTTCAATAATCATTCATAGTTTGTGATATACATCTATCATTCTTTCGTGATAATCTCTTTTGTTTTCACAGCGAACCGTGAGATTACATATATTCAACATACGATTGACCCATGAGTGAACATTGAACGATCTATTATCGTTAACACCGCGGGGTTAGAATCACATGCCGTGTTAATCTGTCAGGATTATTATATCACTATAGCTTGATCATGAGCATTTCTCTCCAAAGTATACACCAATCACATTGATTGATTACCACTGTAATCCAGGTGAATTCCTCTCGAAACCTGTCATCTTCCTGTGTATTATAGCTGATATAAACGTGTAGATATCATTACAGCAATCATTCACACAGAAACTACAGTCACAAACCGAGCAGTCAGACCATTACCATGGCGGCCAAAAAGATGAACAATTCAAAACTGTGGTTGAAACGTCGATTGAAGATCGCTAAGGAAACTTGTACCAAGCAATGCGATGCTCTGGTACGAGGCCGTCGCAATACTTTCAAGACTCCCCTGCTAACGGTAAGATCTCAAATACAAAACATTTCGTATGGTAAATTTTAGTGACCTATAGATAACACCATGGTTTACGTCTTGTTTGTAGTGAAACTGAGATAACTATTTTTTTTTTAAGCTTAGTTTGTAATTGTGTGTAGGTTTGTCGATTGAATTAAATATACTGAACTTCGTTTCTCTTTCTTTTCCAGACCGCAAACGTGAACTGAGTTGGGGAGATATTATCCGTCCCTTGAAGGCTCTACGCCTGGAGAGCTGAGAACGAGAACCAATTGATGCTGTTCGTGGGAACTTTTCTCTGAATCACATCAAAGATGCCATGTTTCCCGGACACCAGACTGCAGCTACCTCCCTGTGTGCCATAATACGAGCTCAATCCATCTCTCCGATCACGTGGTCAACCGGCCTAATCGACAGACTTCTCATACAGGGTGATAGGTTCCACAGCACACGAGTCGTACATTTGGGCAAGAACACGACCGGTCAGCTGTATCTAACGCCGGAGGAATTACCTAACAACGTCGTCTTGAGTCAAAGGGAATATTGCATCCAGTATCAAACGATATCATCAGTCCACCAAGAGAAAGGCAAAGACAGTCAATTCGAAAACGAGAAACTTGCAGAAATGTTGAAACTTTGTTTACGTCGAAACCCCGCGGGAATCCTCTTGACGGCAAGAAAGGACACAGTCGCCATTTTCTGTGACAATACGTATTGCTATTTATTCTACCCTTGTAGGAAAACGAACAAACTATTCTCCGAACATGATCACGAGACCTGTTTGTACAAATTTCGAGATATCGACCACCTCTCCTTGTATGTATCCCAGAAGCTGGTAAAAGATGAACCCTACAGTTTGGCCGTTGTAGATGTCATTGTTGATTTGGATACCTGGGCTGAGTTATCCTTCGCCTCCCAAATTCCTAGGGTGTAAACTATAAGTATTATATGGTGCTGAACAATATCATAACATAGTGCTAATGTTGCTTCTGATATAGTCGCGTGACATATTTTTTTTAAATTCGGATATATTTGTTTAAGATCGGAAATTATAGATTTTAATGTGACTGTCTTAGTCGATAAATTAAGTCGTTTGCAAGGAAGTTTCAAGTTAACCTGTTTATTTGTTTGGAGTAAATTTTGTTAATATTGTGTCAGTGTGGGTGTGATGGATGACCGAAATGAATTGACCTAATTTTGGCAATAAAAAATAATAGCTATGCAACGAACGCATTTGTTTTATCCTATATATTTACGGCGAAACTCATTGTGTATTTCTCATCTGATCGCGCTGGAAGGCCGGTGTGATAGCTAAGAACGTCCTGGTGATCAGTGTCCCTTTTCATATCCTTTTCTATTGCCACAAAGGTGGATACTTACCTCCATTGTGGACAAAAATGTCCTAGCTGGGTTAAGAGAAAGGAGTCGGACACTCTTAGGCAGCGGACATTCTTAAATATAAGCTTATCCTTTAAATAAGTGGGAGATAAGTCGTGTAAGCTGCTGTACACCAGGACACATTCACTGTACATTACGTGCTGTCTAAATGGAAGCCACTTTAGTCGCTTGTATAGTTCGGTGGTAGAAATTTCGAAACCACAATTTAAAATTAACCGGGAAGCTCGTTTACTTCAATTCTGTGTACATCAGAATCAGTGCACTTTCCCCAAATATTAAGACAACAGTTTAGCAGTTTGGTTTGGTTGAATAAAACAACTAAATAACGTTACTCTTGCAGACATAGGCAAAAAGATCTTCAGTTTCTATAGTATAATATCATGTGAAATTAGATCAAGGGCTTTGCGAAACTCAATGAATATAACACCAACTAAATTCTTTTTGTCGATATCAACAGAGCAGTTATCTACAAGATCGGTCAAAGCAGTTTGACATGAGTGAAAATGCCGAAGCCTGATTGACCAGAATGAATCTCTTGTAGATACAAGTTACAATGAAAATGGATATGGTTCTCAAAGATTTTGGACAATACGGGCAGGATGCTAATCGGTCGGTAATTTCCAACATCATCCCGACAGCCCTTCTTGGAAAGTGGAGTAATGTTTGCAATTTTCCATATACTTGGAAAAGAACAGGACTTTACACACATATTAAATATCTTAGTTAGAATTTTGGCTAGTGTATCAGATCCCATTTTCAAACTTTTCGGATGTAGTCCATCTATTCCCGGAGATTTTGTTATGTCGAGCAACCTTAATCGACAAATCTCGACATTTTTTTCCAAATAGGGATCATTTCCAGTGGTATTTGTTTGATAATTGTTTGCAGCATTGCCAAAATAATTATTGAAAACATTTGATATAGATTCATAACCAGAATCAGGTCCACTAGTTAACTCGAGAGGACTACTTTACAAGGAACTTTGCACTAGATCGCGCAAATATTTCCAAAATTCTCGCACAGCAATGTTTTTTGCAGTTCAATACAGATTGGAAGAAAGGCTTTTATACAGTTTGTTATAATATTGTTCACTTTGTTTCTTTGCTACTTGTAGCCAGGTTCGTGCTTTTGTCTTTTTTAAGTCATCACGAAGTTTCACAGCTTCGTCGATTTAATCGGTCCACCATTCAGGGCGCCTTATTTCAGCACACTTTGATTTCAGCGGGGCATGATCGTTCAAGATTAACGTAAATACGGCGGCAAAGTAGGCTAGCGCGTTGTTGACATCAAAGATGTCAAGAAGTGACCAAGGCGCTAATTCCAGCTTCTGGATAAATTTATCCTCGTCGAAAATTTTCATTGGCCGATATTTTATTCTGATGTTGCCATCTTCTTTAGCTTTGAACAGTTTTCTCACCGCGCATGTCTGGAAATGTTCACTTATGCCATAAATAGGCACCGAACTTTTATGGATTTTATCTGGGTGAGAAACGTATATATGGTCTATCAATGTTTCAGTATATTGTCAACTACTCGCGTAGGACAGTCAATCAATTGCCTAAAACCCAGATCGTTCATACACTTGGTCCACTCAGCAATTTGGTTGTTTTCTTTATCAAATAATTTCACGTTGAAGTCTCCTAAAAGCATAATTTCCTTGTTTGAACTGAATATGGACTGCAAGGATGATGATATATCATTTCGCCATCTGTTTATATTCGTATCTGGTGGTCGGCAAAAGAACCCTACAGTGATGGGGTTTAATCTTAGGTGGCTTCAAGTCAAAGAAGATTGCCTCAATATGGTATCTTTCTAAGTCATCCCTTCGCTTAAATGGAATATTTTCAGCAACATAAACTAATATGCCTCCGCCTTCTCCCGAAGGACGATCTCGTCTAATCATTTCGAATCCATCAACTTTCACTGCTTTCTTATCAATATTTGGTTGAAACCACGATTCGGTAAATCCAATGACGTCTACTTCAGACCTACGTAATATGGTCATCTTTAATTCAGGGAGTTTGTTGAATGTGTTTCTTACGTTCAGATGACAGAAGCGAAGACCCCTCTTTGGGAGCTCCAGAATATTCCCAGATATGATGTGAGCGCGCTTATTAATACTCATTGTTCGACGTCTGTAAAGCTTTGTCTTCATGTTATTCACCACGAGTGCGTCAGCTATTGTTACGTCACTCGTCCGAGCGCGTCCAACAAATCTCGGTGTGTAGATATATCCGGAGGGGCCTGTTGGTAACTGCAGTTTCGTGTATTTCCAACCCAAATCGTATTGATGGTTATATTTGCATATACTCGGTGGTACCATAGCTCACAGGCGTATTCCTCCTGATATACTCCGGCCTAGATTTTACAACGTAAAAACCTTGTGCAGGTAGCATCTGTTGGCTCAGAAACAACACCACTAGAACCGGCATGAAAAGCTGCACGAAATTAATATTTAATGACTGCCTTCCATGTCTTTCTCTCCTCCAACGAGTGAAGAAATTCATTGCACCGATACGTGCTCTGTACGTAGAAATATCGACTCCCATTTTTGTCACTAGGTTAAGAATACATTACTAAAGGTTATAGTCATAAAAATATTCACTAAATCTGCATAAATATCTGCTAAAAATCACATTCATGCGTAAATAGACCAAGAATTTGAAGGGAAATAACGAAAACGCAACTTTTCAGTCAAATCCTCATCTCGCCATTTTGAATCTTCTGCTCGTACCTCAATATGCTGTCACGGAGTATAATTGCACTCATTGTTTTGTCGATCCAGATGTAATGTAGAAAGTCTGGTTGTACCTAGTAGAGTTCAGAAGTGAAATATGGCAGCCTAGGTGTTCGAAAGCTGATTTAAATTATAATCTTAAGTGGAATAAACTAAATTTCGCCCAGTTTTCCTCAAGGGATATCAGGAATCTTGAAGAAAAATGACGATAACCTGAATTTTCTGGTACCCCGCAAGGTCGCTAGTTTGAATTTACCCAGGATCGTCTGTTCTGGGGTTGCTCAAAATGACTCTAAAATGATTAACTATAAAGTCACGAAGTGTCAGCTCTCAGGTTGTTGCCGTTCCAGAGATAGATTGTTTGGTGGGGTCGAAAGCGACTCCCCCCCACCCCTCCCGGACTGGTAGGGTTGAACTAGAGTGCTTGTAAATCTATGAATTGAATAAAGAAACGTATAATGATATGTAAATAAAGCATTATGTTAATGGAGCATGAAATCCGTATGGGAATGGCCCAAAAACTACAATTTCAATCATTTAAAAACCGCGCAATGATTCACATTGCAACTAAGACGACGAACATGGACGGTTAAAACGCAAAGGAATATCCGTGCTAACAAAAAATTATACATTTAAAACTGGGTTGCGTTCCGGTTTAATGTGAGTGAGAAATTATATTTCCATACAGTATTCGTCTTGGTATCGGGTAGATGTAGTTTAATTTTACTTTTTTATATACATGATGTGTGCGCGTTTAACTTCAGTACATCCAAAATATTGTAGTCAAAAACTGTTTTGCTCGTTTTTGCCTCAAACACATTTTCACGCTTATTTGCACGACTTTCCTGATGCGATCATCCGATGAATGGTTACAACTGGTAAACTGTGAGCTGTCTCTTGCTTGATTTCCAAATTTCGGATTAAAAAAAACACTAACAGAAAAATCTAATATGACGGATTACGTCAGAGTGACGTCATATTCTAGAAATGCATTTTTAGCCAATTCTTTTGCAAATTTTTCATTTGTGTTAGCTTGACAGGAAACTACATAATAAATCAGTAAATAATATATTTTGTAACATTAAATATAATTTGAGCAGATGTATGCCTATAAATCCAAACATCGCCCAAGGGGAAGAACGAAAACGCAACTTTGAATCGAATCGCCATTTTAAATTCACCCATGATCTTGTAGGAGTAAACAGATAGGTTCAAAATGACCTCAGTCTGATAGGCTATAACTTCAGGAAGTATCAGTACTCACATACGTACTTCGCGACTCGTCAGCGCAACATTTATGTCTATATACATTTTCATAACATTTTCATATTCACAAAAACTATATTAAGGTTTGATATATTCATTAAGAATAATCACGAATATAATTCACAGTAGTATTGTTCATTTATCTTGTTAGATAACACGGTTCACACAGGTGTAGGATACAGGTGTTTCTGTTCTATTAAATGAACCCTTACTTTCAATGGGCATTATGTGGGTCCCTATATTCATCATTATCCTGACGTTATCTTGAAAAAGTTTACTTTCTCTTCAATAATCATTCATCAGTTTGTGATATACATCTATCATTCTTTTGTGATAATCTCTTTTGTTTTCACAGCGGACCGTGAGATTACATATATTCAACATACGATTGACCCATGAGTGAATATTGAACGATCTATTACCGTTAACACTGCGGGGTTAGAATCACATGCCGTGTTAATCTGTCAGGATTATTATATCTCTATAGCTTGATCATGAGCATTTCTCTCCAAAGTATACACCAATCACATTGATTGATTACCACTGTAATCCAGTTTAATTCCTCTTGAAACCTGCCATCTTCCTGTGTATTTTAGCTGATATAAACGTGTAGATATCATTACAGCAATCATTCACACAGAAACTACAGTCACAAACAGAGCAGTCAGACTATTACCATGGAGGCCAAAAAGATGAGCAATTTAAAACTGTGGTTGAAACGTCGATTGAACATCGCCAAAGAATCTTGTACCAAGCAATGTGATGCTCTGGTACTAGGCCGTCGCAATACTTTCCAGAATAACCTCAGCTCAGGTTCTTCGTCAATGCCTGGTAACCCAGACTCCCCTGCAAACGGTAAGATCTCAAATACAAAACATTTCGCATGGTAAATTTTAGTGAACTATAGCTAACACCATGGTTTATGTCTTGTTTGTAGTGGAATTGAGATAAATGTATTGTTTTCAGTTTAGTTTGTAATTGTGTGTAGGTTTGTCGATTGTGTTAATTAAGTATAGTGAACTTCGTTTCTCTTTCTTTTCCAGACCGCAAACGTAAACTGAGTTGGGGAGATATTTTCCGACCCTTGAAGGCCCTACGTCTGGAGAGCGGAGAACGAAAACCAATTGATGTTGTTCGTGGGAACTTTTCTCTGAGTAACATCAACGATGCCATGTTTCCCGGACACCAGACTGCAGCTACCTCCCTGTGTGCCATCATACGAGCTCAATCCATCTCTCCGATCACATGGTCAACCGGCCTTATCGACAGACTTCTCATACAGGAGGATAGATTCCACAGTACACGAGTCGTACATTTGGGCAAGAACACGACCGGTCAGCTGTATCTAACGCCGGAGGAATTACCTAACAACATCGTCTTGAGTCATAGGGAATATTCCGTCCAGTATCAAACCATATCATCAGTCCACCAAGAGAAAGGCAAAGACAGCCAATTCCAAAACGGGAAACTTGCAGGAACGTTGAAACTTTGTTTACGTCGAAACCCAGCAGGAATGCTGTTGACGGAAGGAAAGGATACAGTCGCCATTTTCTGTGACAATACGTATTGCTATTTATTCAACCCTTGTAGGAAAACGAACAAACTATTCTCCGAACATGATCATGAGGCCTGTTTGTACAAATTTCGAGATGTCGACCACCTCTCCTTGTATGTATCCCAGAAGCTGCTAAAAGATGAACCCTACAGTTTGACGGCTGTAGATGTCAGTGTTGATTTGGATACCTGGGCTGAGTTATCCTTCGCTTCCCAAATTCCTAGGGTGTAAACTATAAGTATTATATGGTGCTGAACAATATCATAACATAGTGCTAATGTTGCTTCTGATATAGTCGCGCGACATATTTTTTTAAATTCGAACATATTTGTTTAAGATCGGAAATTATAAATTTTAATGTGACTCTATCTTAGTCGATAAATTAAGTCGTTTGCAATGAAGTTTCAAGTTAACCCGTGTATTTGTTTGGAGTAAATTTTGTTAATCTTGTGTCATTGTGGGTGTGATGGATGACCGAAATGAATTGACCTAATTTTGGCAATAAAAAATAATAGGTATGCAACGAACGCATTTGTTTTATGCTATATATTTACGGCGAAGCTCATTGTGTATTTCTCATCTGATAGCGCTGGAAGACCGGTGTGATAGCTAAGAACGTCCTGATGATCAGTCTCCCTTTTCATATCCTTTTCTATTGCCGCTAAGGTGGATACTTATCTCCAATGTGGGGAAAAATGTCCTAGCTGGGTTGAAAGAAAGGAGCCGGACACTCTTAGCCAGCGGACATTCCAGCATAAGGCATAAGGTAAATTACATGGTGCCAAAAATCGATGATTATTTTAAAATACCTTGAAAATTAAGCGACTCTAACGTTATGCCATCCTGAGCTTCTCTAAACAATTACAGGGGCCGGTCAAACTAATACAAGAATAGAACACAATAATTTAATGTATATATTATTATTTATGCAGTATTAGTAATTATTTATTTTTCAAAAGCCTACTTTGTTTTCTGTAAATCATCTGATGTATTTTATCATATATGGGAGACGCATTATAAGCTTGACTTACTGCGCTTCCACCACTTTGGTATGAAATAAACATTTAAATCACCGAGTGGTTGTAGCTGGAATATTTTTCTCGCGCATAAATGTCACTGTTTGTGGTACAAGTATATCTGGCTATCGCAACAGTGGAATTTATTGGCGCTGAATACGGTACGCGGGCTATATGCAAGGAGACAGCAGCTCGCCATGATCAATGTGAGTGAGGAATTATATTCCCAACTTGTAGTATTCCAGATTCATTCACATGCTCGTTTAAATTCAGTATGTTTTTGATGAATTTGCTTGTTTTCGCATCAAAGCTACATTCATGCTAATCTGGACACGTATCTATACATGATCGGACCATCCTACGACTGGTTGTAGCTGGTAACCGTGTGAGGTTGTCTCTTGCTTGGGTTTCAACTTTCGAATTGAAAAAGGCTGTCTACCTATACAGATCAAATAATAGGTTCGGAACTTACCCATTAATCCTGTCTGGCCTGGGTGAGTTGGGGTGAACAATTGCACAATTGCCGAAGCGACCACATAATCCCTTCCGTGCACCCTTAATATATTTGTTAATATTCTTCTAGCCGAAGAAATCCTATCAGAAAATGAAAAAATATAAATAAAAAAATAACAAATCTAAATTAACCGCTATGATGACATCCCAGTGACGTCATATACTATAGAAATGCATTTTAGTCGATTTCATTTGTCAGATTTTCGGATTTATTTTGTCTGTTATCTCGTCCAGGAAACTATACTAAATTAGAAAATAATTATCTTATGTAAACTTATACATCTTTAGCACATTCATGCGTGATTAGATCAAGAACTTGAAAGAAAATAACAAAAAACTCAACTTTCCAGTGAAAGGCTCTTCTGCTCGTAATCTGCTGTCACGGAGTATATATGCACTCAATGATTTGTCGATCAAGCGGTAATATAGAAAGTCTGGTTGTACCCAAGCCTAGTAGAGTTCAAAAGTGAAATATGGCAGCCTTCGTGTTCGAAAACTGATTTAACCTTACCATGCCTGGACATTTGAGTCTATTTTTCAGTTTTATGCTATTTTTTTCAGCTATGTGCTTATTTACGATTGTTTTATGTAATTAGATAGACCGCTATGGTGTTTTGCCCCACGAGTGATCACTGGTCATGCGAACACTGTGACATATACTCACTCCTTAATCCTACCAGGTCTATCTACATAACACATATATTTGTGCGTCATTATATGGGCCGACTATCCTGAATGTGACGTATTTTAAAATGTTTCTACAAAACCACCTTTTCAAATTTTAATCGGAAAAAAACTTTGGGTCAGTTTGGTTGGCCACCTCCGAATTTGCCGTAATGGTGTCGGGCTCGATGACCCTAGTTCTGGCGGTCTTATCTCGAAAAAATGGTGGGGAATGTATGCTGATGTTTGAGCGGAAAGGCCAGGCTACCTGATGTGATAGGTCATTTGTGGCGGCGTTTTATAGGGAATATAGTTTTCTCAAGATGTGCTCTGCCAATTTACTACATATTAAGAAAGACGATTATTTAGTGGTTTGTGATCTTGAGAACGGCATAGGGATATCATTTCGATGGATTTCGCGGCCCATTGACATAGGCGTTTCACATTCATATACATTTCTCATAATTCCGTATGCACAATCACTCATATTTAAAACAATATTTAAATCTAAATATGAATATCAGTTTTCGATATTGTTCATTTATCTGCTTATGTCATTTTCCTGAATGTTATCCCCTATCTTTTCTCTTATGATCACCTGTTGAATATCCACACAGTTGTAGAATACGGGATACATGTGTTTCTTTTCTATTGAACAACCCCCGTTTACTTTCATTGCCACAGTGTGTGTACTTCATTACATTGTCGTTATTGTAAGTCATTTTTTTGCATTCTTTGCAATAATCACTCGTTAGCCTGTAATCCAGATCTCCCTTTTGTTTTCACAGCACATGGTGAAATTACATATATGCAAAATGCGAATGATCCTTGATTGAACTTTCACTGGTCCAATCCCGTTAACACCGCGAGGTTATAAACACACGTGGTGTGAATCTGTCGGGATTATTATACCTTCACAGCTTGATCGTCAGCATTCCTCCCAGAACTACATGTAAGTATACACCGCAGTTAGTGTGTAAAGGAAGGGAACGAAGACAAAGGAAACAGCCACCCAATAACTTATGCAAATAACCACCACTGGCTCTCTCTTAACAACCTAATCTGGCATAGATATTCGATGTAGACATTTTTTGTTTTAAATTTCTATCTTTTGTTAACTGATTTTAACCCCACCTGGTCTGGGCATTTTGGTAAGTTGTTTATTCTGATCACCTGAGGTACAAAGGTTCAGAGTAATAAAATATAAATCCGAAACATTATATTTACATTGACAGGGAAATTTAAAACCCCAGCCGGAGAGAGTATAGTGGTTTAAACATAATTTTTATTAAGTCAAGGATAGGCGAGCAGGGCTAGCCTATATAAACGCCGCTCCCGAAGCCGTTGGTATATTATACATATGAAGATAGCGGAACATATATAACAGAATTGATAGTGCAAAGAAAATAATAATATAACAAAGGTAATAAATTAATGAGATATTAACTAAGAAAAATTTGACTGCCAAAAGTTGAAAAAAATAGACCTTATAGTTGGTGTACTTCAACGATAAAAATTATCGTGTGTCTAGCAATAATATTACGCGCATAATTAAAGCATGATGCTAATTAATAATGGGTGGTAAATGGCAAACATTCCGACAAAATTGGCTAGAAGCTTAGGATGTTAGGTCACAAACCGATGTGAATCTATTAAATATTGTTGCACTTTTAAAAATATATCTTCATTTGCTTCAAATTTAAGTTCATCACTGCCGAATAATAGGGTGCTGCATGTAGGGAATTTAATATATTTAGTAATATGGTTCAGCATAGTTCGTCGCAAATCTACATGTAATGAACAATGAAAAAGAAAAAGGTTTGAGTCTTCACGGCCCTCAACATAACAACATAAGATAATCCACTTGTCAATGCATCAGTCACAAAACAAGAGATATAACTAATACAAAATTCAACAAAAACCAATTATCAATACTCCAATGGAATGCCCGAAGCATCGGGAAAAACGGGGACAATCTTAAAGTCTTAGTAAATGAAATCAGCCCAGATATAAATTGTGTTCAGGAAACATTTCTGAAGCCAGGAAAAAATAAATTTACAGTAAACGGATATAAGTCGTATAGATCAGACAGACTTACAGGTGCACTAGGGGGAAACCTGATATTAATAAAAGAGGATCTGATTCACATCGAACTAGATAAAAGCCCTACCAGTGACGATCTCGAATGGCACGCTATCCAGGTCTTCTTCAATAACAAACCTATTAACATCATTAATTTATATGTCCCAGGAAGTCTAAAGAAAATCTCCCCTAAAGAACTGGACAACATCACAAAGAAATTTAACTCCCCTATTATCATATGTGGTGATTACAACAGTCATAACCCCATTTGGGACGACAATTGCACAAGGCAGACGAAAAAGGCCAAGTAGTGGAAAAATGGCTTGACCAAAATAACCTATGCTATTTAAATAATGGCCACGGGACGCGAATAGACATGAACACCGGTAAACTATCTGCAATAGATTTGACTATTGTCTCCCCTGATCTAGCTGTTAAATCCGAATGGGAAGTGATTCCTGACACGCTTGACAGCGATCACTTCGCCATTCTGACGAAAATTAGTATTAAACCGGACTCTGAAAGGACAGACGCCCCTCCAAAATTTCAGTACTCCAAAGCCGACTGGAAAAGCTTCCAGAAAGACTGTCAAAGCCTAAATCATGACGAGATATTCAATTCCGATCCAGAGATGTTCAATGAAAACATTACAAATTCACTTCTTAACATAGCACAAAAATATATTCCGATATCACAACAGCGCCACAACAAAAACCCGGTTCCCTGGTGGAACTCAGAGTGTGCAAAGAATATTGCGGCCAAAAAGAAGGCACTTAGAAAATTCAAAAAATGTAGGCTCCAAAGTGATCACGCGAACTACAAGGAAATCAAAATTATAGCCGAAAAAAGTGTCAAACAAGCTAAATCAAAATGTTGGGAAGACTTTTGCAACACTATAGATACCAAAACCAATTCAAAAAAAGTATGGAACAAAATAAAAAATATACAAGGAAAGCTAACAAACACAGTCCCTGTACTGAACAAAACAAAAAAAACGAACAAAGAAAAGGCAGAACACCTCGCCGAATCTTTCGCTTCGAACAGTAGCGATAGGAATCTGAAACCAGAATTCCGAAAAATTAAGGAAGAGACAACGATAGAAAACGATTTGGACGATCATTTAGAAAACTATCTCAATGCAGACTTCAACATTAATGAATACCGCAAAGCTATACACTGTAAAAAAGAGAGCTCACCTGGTGAAGACAAACTAGGATACACGATCCTTAAACACCTACCTAATAAAACACAGAAGCTAATTTTGAAACTAATTAATGTCAGCTGGCAGACCAAACAACTTCCAAGCAAATGGAAAACATCCATCGTTATCCCAATCCCAAAACCAGGTAAAGATCCATCCGACAGCAACTCTTACCGCCCAATTTCTCTCACTTCAAATCTATGCAAAATAATGGAAACCATGGTAAAGAATAGACTGGAATTTCATAGAAAACAACAACTTATTAAACAAAACTCAAAGCGGCTTTCGTAAGAACAGAAGTACGTTAGACCATATACATGTAGCCAGATTACAACACTCAATAAAAAAGGGGAATGCCAAACATCAGTACACACTAGGTATCTTCCTAGACATAGAAAAAGCATTTGACCTTGTATGGCAGGACGGCATAATTATTCAATTAAGCAAACTTGGAATTAAGGGAAGAATGCAACACTGGATAAAAAAATTGACAGGTATAATGCAAAATACACTAGATACAATTAGCGGCTGGGCGGATAAATGGGGCTTCAAATTTTCCGCCCTAAAAACAACGGGCATTATATTTTCAAACAATAAACACATTGACGTTAAACTAACACTAGGAGGTCAGAAAATTGAATTAAGAAATAGTGTTAAATACCTAGGTATGATCTTTGACAGAAAACTCACATGGAAAGACCACATCGACCAACTAGTCCTCCGGTGCAATAAAGACCTGAACCTCATGAGGTGTGTGTCTGGGACAAACTGGGGAGCGAGTAAATATAGTCTGATAAAATTATACCAAACCTTAATCAGGTCAAAAATAGATTATGGGTCCATCGCCTACCAATCAGCATGTAAGACACAACTAAAAAGAATAGACAGCATCCAATATTCTGCTCTAAAAATAGCTACTGGAGCCTTCAAGGGAACCGCCTTATGTAGTCTTCAAATAGAAACCAATGAGAAACCCTTACATTTAAGACGAGAGGAACTGTCCCTGAAATATGCAGGAAAAACTAGAGCTAAGGGCGATAATCACCCATGCCACAAAATTTTTGAAGATAAAAGTGAATATGAATATTTAAAGAAAAACTGGGAAAAAGACTCCGCCCCCCTCGGCTACACCGTAAATAACCTATTCCAAGAGCACGAAATACCCATCGCACACATCTGCGACACAGACAAAATCACTAGCCACCCTGGGAATTAGAGTCGCCCCACGTGGACACAAGTATTCACGACTACCTCACAAAGAAGGACAACCCAGACTTTATAAGAGCCACCACCCTTGAATATATCAACCAAAACTGGAAAAATTACTTAAAAATCTATGCAGACGGATCGAAAAACACAAGTAATAACACAGGATCAGCTTTTGTTATACCTGAGCTCAACATACAAAATGGTTTCTAACTTCCAGACAATATGTCTGTATACACTAGTGAACTGATTGCTATAATTAAGGCTCTCGAATGGATCATCGAGCACAAACCAATCCGTGCGGTGATACTCAGTGACTCCCTTAGTGGACTCACATCCATCAAAAATTCTATATCTGACAGTAGACCTGATCTCATACACAAAATAGAATGTATATGTACACAAATACACAACGAGGGTATAGACGCCATTTAGTGACCCGCCCCAAATAACACAAACACCGGTGGGCATTTAGTACCGGCATGTCAACATCAGAGGTAACGAAGCAGCCGACAAAACTGCCAAAGACAGTCTTGCTAAAACTACACACGATGTACCAATAGGATTGGGATATAAAGAACTCAACACTATCATTAGACGCAAAATAGATAGCAGGTGGCAAAAGGAATGGAACGAAGAAGAACGTGGACGGTGGTTACATAAGACCCTTGATGGAGAGAGAAGACAAGCCCAGGGATTCCAGACAATAAACGTGATGACCGCATAATCACCAGATTAAGACTAGGCAAAACCGGACTTAAATCACATCTGTCCATGCTTCTGAAAAACACCTCACCACTCTGTATCGCATGCAACAATGTAGAAGAAACAATAGAACACGTGCTACTTGAATGCCCAATCCACAACCAACAACGTGTGGCACTTAGAAACGAATTAAAAAAATTCAACACTCCCTTAACATTACCAGCGTTATTAAACCCTAAGCCCCCCATTAGAAATCAGGTATTCAAGTCCTTGATAAATTTTATCAAAACTGCTGGTTATTACTCCAGTATATAATACTACCGCCGTACATGCGCAGTCAGCAATTTTTTTTTTTTTTTTTTTTTTTTTTCCACATAATCAACTACTAGTACACCAAGTACTATGACACGATTTGATAGAGGCCAAATCATTCTTCTGACTTCAACAAATGGTATGGTTGCAGCGGAGTTACCTTGATACTGAGGGCCGTGTGCACCATAGCCATACAAAACATTATGGCCATAATAAACTATCCATACATAACATCCGGCCAAAATGTCACAGACACATTTAGAAATAAAATAGGCATGGCAACAACGGAGTTACCTTGATATTGAGGGCCGTCTGTTCCACTGTCCTACAAAACAAACGATGGCCAAATCTAATTGAATTCATGACAACATCAGCACGGCCAAATCGCATATAGCGAGCGGTATTCGGCATAAAATATAGGAAATGGTGATGGCGGAGTTACCTTGATACTGAGGGCCGTCTATCTCATTGTCCTACAAATTCTTTATGGCCATCAAACGATAATGCATACAGAAATAATACAGAGCCGTTTATTTGTGTATTCACCTAGTACTGAATCTATCGAAATGTTTAGTTATTTATTCATTTGTTTATCTATTTACTCACTTAATTATATATTGCTATTCATATTATGTGACTGACGGTCGGGGCGTGCCTGTTGTTGGGAGGAAGATATATCAAATTATTGCATCGAAAAACAATAGAAAACAAGAATGACTACAAGCCTTCTATTTCATATGATACAGGCACACCGAAGACCACAGACGAGTTGGACAAGACCTGAAACAGAAGACGGATGACGATTACAGGAATACCAACAGCGCCTTGAGTGACAACGCCGCATAGCAAGAACACCCAGAATCAGAATACTCGACCCTAGACCACACCGGACACGCTACCCCTTAGATGTTACCGAACTGACGCCTCAACACAGAATATGATCCTTTGACTTTCACGCAATATAGGACGTAGACCTGCCGTTCTGTACCTCACTACACACTCCAAGCAATTGTTACAGGCACAGATTTCTGGAAGGACCCACCCTGTTCCCAAGGGCGTCGTTAGGGAAGTCGTCTCGAAGAATCCTGAAGTCGCCCTGGTTCTCCCAGTTTTTTCTGGACGGCTTTGTGCGTACTATGGGGTACCGAGACAAAGGAATCATCCACGCGATTACAACAAATATTTTCCAGTATAAAAACCAATAACAGACTTAACGACTTGTACATAGCGACTCTTCTCTACTAGTATTTATATTTCCTCATTGTTATTGTTATTCATTATTTAATTATTTATTTTAATATCTAGCGCTGCAAAAGATCTTAAATTAACTAAGAAATGTACCGTGAAATTTAAATAAAACATTGAGTTGATGGGCCGCGAAATCCGTATGGGAAGCGGCCCTTAAACTACAATTTCAATCAAAAAAGCGTCTTCAGGATTTTTCGGATCGACTTCACTAACGACGCCCTTGGGAACAGGGTGGGTTCTTCCAGAAATCTGTGCCTGTAACAATTGCTTGGAGTGTGTATTGGGGCACAGGACGGCATGCATCGGGGTATTCGTGTGTATATATCACCACCAGAACAACACGCATTCGCGCAAAGTACAGTCGATCACTATTCACCATTCTAATATGTCGTCGCTGCACGGACTCGAACCGATTGACCTGTATGTCGGCAAATGTTCACAATGGGCATCGCGCTAACTCCACAAAGAACTCCAGTAGGGCGACGACAATGTTCATTAATTCACAATTTACAAGGTCCAGCCATGTCCCTCAAACCCTAGGTCATATCTTGCTGTTTGCAGAAGAGAGAAAATCGCTTCAATCCATTGAAATTTCGGGATTTGTCAGAGAGCAAATTGTGGACACGTCCATCATGTCCGCCATCTTGGCTACCCAAGAGTATAGAGAGAGAGTATAGTCTGCCTTTTGACATAACAATTCTATCTACATAATATCTTTTGCGCTTCTTTTTAAATATTTCTCAATTTTACTTTGTATTGATTTTTATTTACTGCTTACTAAACATGGCATTTTGAACGTTTCTGGATTATTACAGTATTTTCTGGGTAATAATTCCTCTCGTACCATTCTGAAATATGGACATTCAAGCAAGTAATGAAACTCGTGACCTTTACAACATTCAAAATTAAATTACAATGTTTGCATACTCTCGTTTAAATCTACGTTATTAAATCGTCCATTATCTATGTGCAGTCGTAAGTTTCCTACTCGAAATTTTAATAGCTTTGTTAAATGGTAGATTGACTAAATAGCCCTTTGTTTCGATCATGTCTTTCCACTGTCGATATAATATATGTACATTGCTGTCATTCAATTTATCTCTCCATTATCCCAACTGTTACGGAGACATGTGCACAAACGACGAGCCGGCTATTTCGCAGCCCCTCCCCCTGCTAAATATTTCTTACCCTTTGAAAAACTTACCACCCTATACCCTTGGGTCAAGCTTTACCGGAACGTGCATGACGTCATTTTCAAAAGGCAATTATTTGTCGATTATTTGTAGGTCCGATTTTTCGATTTCTATTCGTGTATTTTATTCGCAAAAGCTGCATGATAAATTACTAAATAATAATTTGATGTGAAATAAATTAGTTTTGCCCACTTCACCTCAAAGGGAAGCAGGAATTTTAAGGCAAAATGACGAAAACATCACTTTTCTGGAACCCGCCATGGGCGATATTTTGAATTTACCCAGGATCCTCTGCTCTGATGGAGGGGGTGCTCAAAATTCAAAATAAGATCAACTATAAAGTCCCGGAGTGTCAGCTCTCAGGTTTTCGTCCTTCCAGAGATAGGAGTTTGGTAGGATTGTGGGAGGTGGGGGGAAGAGGAGGATCATAATCCCCTCGGTCTGGCAGGGTTAAACCAGAGTGCTTGTAAATCTGTGAATTGAATAAAGAAACGTGTAGATTTATATAAATAAAACATTGTGTCGGGGGACCGTTAAATCCGTATAGGAAAGGCCTGAAAACTACAATTTCAATCATTCAAAAACTCCAATTATTCACATTTCAACTATAGAGACAGTTAAGCGTTACCATGGAGGCGGGACAGACTAATACGGTGGCTCATATCGGAAATTCGTTTTTTTCTAATTTTAACATTTTTTTCTTGAAATTTTTTATGAAAAACGCAATTTCGATCCGTCTTGAAATTAAATTCAACCCATGTTGAAATTATTTTCAACACTCGTTGAAATTATTTTCAAGCTGTGTTGAAATTACTTTCAACCCGTTTTGGAATCAGTTTCAATTCATTTTGAATCAATATCAACCCACGTCAAAATTATTTTCAATCGGCGTTGAAATTAATTTCAACCCATTTTGAAATTAATTTCTGATGTTGGAATTATTTTCAACTCGTGTTGGAATCAGTTTCAACTCATTTTAAATTAATTTCAGTAAATGTTTAAACTATTTTCAACTCTTGATGAAATGAAATTATTTTCAACTCACGTTGATATTATTTTCAAGCCGCCTTCGTCAGTTATTTTCGCGAAAGCTAGGATTCACCCCCCCCCCCCCCTCCTGAAAATGCGGGAAACCCGACTTTGCACCTTAACATGGGGAAAACCCCATCAACTCGGTTTAGATGGGTCGTAAACTTTCAAGGTTTCAAGTATAGCAGTGTCTTACCATGTTATATAACATTGACCTTAGCAGATAGATAGATAGATTCTTTATTGCCATGAATAGGTATTATACATAGCGCCACATGTGGCAGATAAAAAGAGAAAACAATTACACATAAAGATACAGGGTACTTTAAAATAAGCGTTACATATATATATAAAAAAAAAAAATAATAAAAAAAAAGGGCATATATACACACATATACAAAAAATAAAGCACATATTGACGCATGTCAGCACTGCCCTAATTTATGGCAGCATATTACACATTCATACAGGAGTCCTTACACACAAACGCGCACACACACATAGAAATACTCTTGAAAACACTAAAATGGTAACAGGAGCACAAATTAAGCTGTCTGCCCTGCCCTTATTGGGCGCTACGATCATAATGAGATCATCATAAACATGGGTTGTGTCCCTTGGTTCAATTAATCTTTGTGAAAGACGGGTAGAAAAGAACATTGACAGCAGTGAGTTTTTGTATCCACGTCGGCTGCTGTTTGGAAGAGAAATGATCTAATTTACTTTCAAATGGTTTGATGTAGAGCTTATTTAGGATAGATAGATAGTTTATTGCTATGATAAATATATGTACATAAAAATACATAATGCCACAGTTGGCAGTGAGATAATCTGTGACATTCAAGACTGTTAAAACAATATACACATATTAAAATCATACATGGACAGAAAAAAACCCACACACACATATATATACACACACACACACAAAAATAATAAAAAAAAATAAAAATACAAAAAAAATAAAAAAATAAAAAAAAATTAAAATTCACCGGAATGTCAACGGGAGCACTAATTTTGCATGGCCAAGCACAAGACAGCCAACCGCATATTACAATAACAATTGTGTTAGTCCTACTCCAGATACTAAGTGTTAAGGTTTTCCAAAGACTGTTTTCTTACAGCTAAACAATTCTGAGCAAACTCTCCTACTAGTGTGATCACGTCTGTGTCCTCGCAACTCATCAGCCACACACATTTGCTTACTTTATCTAAAAGTCTAAAATTCTGGTTTATATTACTTATGCAATCAAAAAACTTAACTCTATCGTCCGAATATTTGGCACAGGTCATAAAGAAGTGGGACTCATCCTCTACTCCGCCTGAACAAATACGGCATAACCTATCATTTATTGGCATACCAAGATATCTCCCTTCTTCAATTTGAAGTCTATGGTTGCTTATTCTGAGTTTACAAAGATTCCGTCTGATTTCCCGTTTTAACATGCAGAGATATGGTTCTGGTTTAAATACAGATTTGAATATACTATATGTTCGAAGTTTATTGCCGTGGTTGGTCTCCACGCGGTCGTTAGCCAATTCATTTCTCCAGTTCCTCTGAAAACGCTCTTGAAGAGCTTTCTTCACCATTCCTACCATTCTATTTTTAGAAACCTGTCCAGCAGTAACACACAAGTGAGTTAGACCCAGACTTTGGAGGAGGGCACATATATTTAGCAAGACATTTGGTGTGGATAGATTCTAGCATTACTCTTATTAATGGAAATAAAAACTTGCCAAAGTTGGGTTGCAGGAAAGGATGTCATCGCAAGAAAAAGCCTTAGCATGTGTATGCTTTGGCCTGGCAAGACCATGCAACCCTGTCTGTGACTGCACATTGGGACTTTCTTCGACTCAAGCACCATGAGTACAAAGGGTGGGCAATTCAATTTTAAAACAGTTAGCGTGTGTTTACTGTCAACAGTGCAGTACCTGGCCTTGGGGGCACTCCCCCCCCGCCCACCCCATACCCCCAGTTCTTTTTTTACTCCTACCTCCGGAACGACAAAAAATTGAGGGCTGAAACACGGTGACGTTATAGGTTATCATGTTGAGGTCATTCTGAGCCTATTGGCATACAATCACGAGCAGAGGATCATGGGTAAATTCAAAATGGCGGCCATGTGGGGTACCAGAAAAAGTGATGTTTTCGTCATATTTCTTCAAAATGTTTGCTTTTCTGTATGGAAAAGTGGGTAAAACTTATTTTATTTTATATCAGATTATTATTTATTAATTGATCATGCAGTTTTTGCGAAGAAAAAACAAAAATAAAAAAATCGAAACCGAAAATTGACGATTTTTTTTACATTTTCTTGTAGAGCTTGACCCAAAGATATAGTGTGGTAAGTTTTAGCCCTCTAGCCTTGGCGATAGCGAAAACATAAGGCTGCGGTACACCCCAAATCGCTGCTGTGAAAAGAGAAATATTATAATTATTACTCTGAAGTCCATGAAAAATGTGAAAATGCGGTGGAATTAATCACTACAACGTGATGATGTTTTGAGAAATTAATGAAATAAACTCCCATGATAAGTATTTTTTTAAGCTAGGAGTTCAAATGTGATGTGTTTTTGTTTGAACACATTCACGCACAATTATACAATTTTACGATTCAGTGGTTCAATAGTGTTCCAGTGGTTCAACTCAAGTGTTCAGATATGAACTAAAGCATTCAAATTTGCACCATTCTGAATACCTATAAACACTGTTGTTTAAATGTTCAACCACGGCGTTCAAAACGGTGTTCAGATTCAAATACGTAAAGCTACGTACACATGTATGCGATTATCCGATAACGACAATGCGGCAACGACACTACGGCAACGGCAAAAAATCGATCGTAGGAAAATGAATTGGTCCGTACACATGAATGCGTAACGATTACGACAGTGCGAAAAGACTATCCGGCAATGCGATACGATTATCCGTCTATTATTGGAATCGGTTCTGGAGCGATTTTTTTGTCGTTGTCGTGCGGTTTTATGACGTCACAACAGCAACACACGCGCTTTTTAGGGCTTGTAGAGGTCATTGCGGTAAGAAATGTTCTCATGTCGCATCCGCTTTTTTATCACATAACTGTGTTGTTATTCAGTGACATAAAGCCATGACGTAAATATGGTATGTAACTAGTGAAATAACACTTTCAAACACGCTGATTGGATAATACATGTAACGTGAGAAAATAAATTACTACGCTTGGTCGTGACGTCACTGAACTATTTTTCCCATTGATGAAGTTTTACTACGAAATTCTATGTTTACAAGTGCAACAACAATATGGATATCTGTAAGACGATCATTTTGTACACATAGATGAATCGGGCGTGGAAGATCTAATTTGCCAATAGCCATACAACCAGCAATAATCGACAACACATCATTCGACAGCTTTGAGCTTCATATTTTGTATAGTACTCACGTAGACTGTCATTGTTCTTTGGCTCGCCCCGCCATTTTGGGTACTGTATACTATAGTATCCCATCACATCTCAAAATTAAACGTTTGTTCTTTCTTTCTGCAATATCTGCATGGAGTCTTCCCGAGGTTTGCTTATTCCTTGCAATATATATCTGGATCTTAGAGACTTCAAACGGATTACGTATTCTAAATGATCTTGTCAGCCCGGCATGTCGTCACCTCGCTGAGAGCTCGCCAACATGTCGCGCGCATGATGGCATGCATCAGGCATGACAGGATCCGAAATGAACGATGTATGAAGAACAGCTAATTTACAAGTTACACTTATTGCATGCTGTTGAGAAAAGGTCTATGGTATTTTGAAATTCTGTGGAACTGAGCAGCCTTAAAAGGGAGGTGATTTTTGGGACTATATCGGCTCAGCGTATACAGCAACTTTTAAAGATGTGGTGCGCCTGAGCCAGGGCCGTTTTTTTTTTCGCCGCGAAGGAAACAAAGAAAGAAATTTTGAGATAGATTTGTTGATAAAATCTTTCGATTTATTGCGTTTATATTTGATTATTAATAGTTATGTGATAAACAGAATCTTACACTCGTAGCAATTTAATATGAAAGTTATGACACTCGTTGAGTAAGTTTTATATGTTGCTCGCTAAAGCTCGCAAAATATAAAACTTACTCAACTCGTGTCATAACTTTCATATTAAATAGCCACTCGTGTAAGATCCTCTATATACTAATAGCCGTAGTCATGTGTACACCAAAAACGCATTACCGTTGTCGTTGCCGTTGCCGTATTGTCGTTGCCGCATTGTCGTTATCGGATAATCGTATACATGTGTACGTAGCTTTATGTGTACCACTTTTTGAATGCCTGACGCGCGATAGTGCACCATTGTCTCAAAGTACTCAAATATGTACACATATCTCTTATTTTTATATCCTTATCTTGGTGAATAATTTGCCACATTTATTTCACAATTTCTTCAAAAATGGTCACATTGTCAATTTCGATAACATTTTAGTGGCCTACTTCAACACATTTTCACATTTCACTGAGTCTTCAGATTTGAAGACAGTCCACTTTTTAGACAGTGTATATTAGAAGTGAACTTTATGTTTCCATATCCAGGTAACTGTGGATAAATATCCAATAAATGAGATACCTTAATTGTTTCTTTGTTTGTTCTTGAATTCTTCAATGTTGGTTGATCGAAAACCTGCCATTATTCGGACTTGTACTTTTATGCATTGAGACAATAACCGACCAAAATGTAGATTTAATTCACGTTGGTGGATGACCTTTCGCCCTCATAAGACATCATGCTGGGAGTATTGATGTCACACAGTTTCGGTATGATTGGCACTTAGCAGCCTACGCTACACGTAAAATTATCGTATGAATTTCCCGTCATTTATAAAACCACTATCGGGATTAAAAGGAGTAGGTCTACATGTACCGGAAAACACCAACTGTGACTGGATTGAATACCCATGCATCCTGAAAAAGAACATTTGTCATAGAGTTTGAAATTCGTTTTTTGATCGAATTTTATAGATGCGAAATCACCAAAGAATGTCCGGTGATCCGTAATTGTATCGATATATTTTGCTAATCAGTATTGCACGATAAATGACACTTGATTTCAAGTGGAGATGGTGTTATGTTCTATTAGTATATTCGCATCACTGATGAAGAAATCATTGTAAGCACTGTTTGGAACTTCCAATTTGTATATGAACCGCAGTCCAGACAGGAGATCGAACAGCTGTATGGTGCTAGACTTGGCGAACTCATAGTGTACATATCTCTTTACTAAAATAAAGAGTGTTTTGCTAATGGTCAGACTGCAGACTGAACTGGGTTTCAAACACTGGAATTGATGAAGTAAATTCGTGCTGCAAATTTGTTATTGATGTATATCTCCATCTATAGACAGGTGACGTTGAACCGAGATAAGATCACAATACTGGAATCACATAGCAAATACCATTCAAAAATCACAATTATTCACATTGCAACTAAGGCGACAAAAAGAAACAGTTTTACGTTTCCATAGAGACCAAACAGACGAATACGGTGGCTCATAGGGGACGTTCGATTTTTCTTTTCAATTATAACATTTTTTCTTGGAATTAATCCATTATTTGTTGGAAACACAATTGCAAGCCGTGTTGAAATCAATTTCAACCCATGTTGAAATTATTTTCAACTCGCATTGAAATTACTTTCAACCCGAGTTGGAAACAGTTTCAAATCATTTTGAATCGATTACAACCGGCGTTAAAATTATTCTCAATCCGCATTGAAATCAATTTCAATCCATTTTTAAATTAATTTCAACGGATGTTGAAATATTTTCAACCCGTGTTGGAATCAGTTTCAACTTATTTTTAATTAAATTTCAATCCTCGCTAAAGTTATTATATTCAACTCGCGTTAATAGTATCTGGCTGGGTGCATGAAAAACTAGGATTTTGCACCCCGACATGGGAAAACACTCTATCAAATGTGTCTAGATAGGCTAATATTGGTTCCAAGGGGGCCGTGGTCTTCGGGTAGGTGCATGGTGAGATAGAAGGTGAACTAGGATTTTCTCGAAATAAAATGCGTAAAACGGACATCACACGTCAACAAGGGGGAAAAACGCCATCAACTCCTGCGGGATCCCAATGGGCCGTAAACAATAATAGTTTTACTCTGCTGGCCAAACTGTCAAAGTGACCGTATTAAAAGCGTCCTTTGTCGTTAGAATAGTATAGTTCATACAAGCAACTTCACAGAAATAATACAAGAAGTAGAACCGTCTTTGATAATACTAGTTAAATAATTTTATCTATTGTCACATTGCACAATCACCATTATAGCTATAATACTGTCCAAGAATTCGAAGATGCACGTGCGGGCTTGAACGCGAACCTGTTGTTTTACCCCGTGGGATAAGTTTAGGCTCATTTCACCGGCGACTCACCACTAAGCGATCCACCTGCTGTGACGTCATTAGGGTTTGTTCAGGTTAATAGGTAAAGATCCCTCCCCTTTACATGTTCGACCATGTCCAACCCATTCTCGCGTGTAATAACACTAACATTTTAAGTGTCGTATAACGGGGCAGACGTCAAACACACAGTCAGATTCCTGCCGCCGACCGATTAATCTATCAACTTTGGAACTCTCACGGTGTCACCATTCTAATGTGTATTAGGAATAGATATAAAAGTTGAGTTATCTGTTCGGAAATCATTTACTTTTCAACCATCGTGCCAAGCAGAAGATTCTATCACAATCACCAGTCGTATTGATAGTATGGAGCCGAGTCGATTGAAAGATCTGCATTTGTGGTTAAAACGCCGACTGAAAATTACCAACAAGCCAATGAACCCGAATAATGCACTTCACAATCGTCCAAAAGGGTTTGAGAAGAATGTCATATCTGAACAGCCGCCATTTTGTGCTCGACCGGCCAATCATACCGCTGGTAAGTACGAGTTAAGTTTACACAAATTCAATTCTACTGGTATTTCGCATAAGTTTACTTTGTCCAATGGCCTGTTAAATCGTGCAGTTTCAATGGCTAACGATCCATATGATATTATACTCGTGTAACACCAATAGAGTGTTATCCTCAAAATAATTGGGCATTATTATAAGTTATCATCCATATGTCATTTTTTAATCATTAATGTATTGATTATTGACATTATTACCAGTGTCATGTGGGAATCATTCTCCAATTGTAAGTTTGTAACCTCCTAAACTGTCTGTCTAGTTATACCTGACTATTGGTTGTATATCTAATCTTATGCCATGAGAATGGTAGGAAAGGACAATGTCAAATACTAGCTTTGGAAGGAGAATAGTATTTTCTTTATAAATCTGAGCGACTTGGTGCTGTAAGTCATATCCTCGCTTGGGAATCGAACCCACAGCCTATGAGAGCAGTCGCGGCGATTGTCGCAGTTATAAAGTTTATACTGTTGGACGATGCAGAAATGGGTACCGGTATACAATAATCTCTATGTATCCGTTATGCAGAGAAACCTGTATACCGACCATAGACTTGAGACAAGAATGCTGTATCGTTATAGGTGGAGTTTGGTTTAAAATAATTTCACCATAATCACGTTCTTGAACACTTCAACACAAGGTTCCGGTTTTAGTGAAATACTGTGTCATACCATGGGAAAAATCGTGATTTCATATTGATTTTATTTCCAGACCGTAAACGCAAAATAAGTTGGGAAGACATAGTTCGCCCCTTGAAGACACGTCGCATTGAGAAAGTAGAACGACGACCATTAAATATTGTGCGTGGGAGTTTCTCTCTAAATGACATCAGAGGTGCCATGTACCCTGGACATCAGACGACAGCCACCTCTCTTTGTGCCATTTTACTTGCTAAATCTACATCGCCCACCGCATGGTCAACAGGGGTCATGGACAGACTCCTCTTGCAAGGTGACAAACTTCACAGCACGCGGGTCATGCATCTGGACAAGAACAACTCTGACCATGTGGATCTTAAGCCAGAGGAACTGCCCGACAGAATCGCCATGAGCCAGAAAGAATACTCTATCCAATACACAACGATAACACAAGAGTTTTTAACCGATGAGAACGACCATTCTATTTCTAGGGATTACTACAGTCAGGTTCAGAGCACAAACCCACCTGCGTTATTATTGAAGCAATGCTTACAACAACAACACGCGGGAACTCTGCTGACAGTAGAAAATAATACTGTTGCCATATTCTGTGATAACGCTTATTGCTATCTGTTTAATGGTTCTAGAAATACGAACAAACCTTTCTCGATAAATGACCACGAGGCCTCTTTGTGTAAATTTCGAGATGTCGACCATTTGTCCTCGTACATATGTCAGAAGTTGGTGAAAGACGGACCGTACTATCTGACAATTGTGGACGTTAGTGTTGACTTTGATGCCTCGGCCGAAATCTCTTTTACTCCCCATCTTCCTCTGGTGTGAACCATTTCCATGTGATAATAAAACACGCGAGAAACTGAAAAATAGGTTAGAAGTCAGTGCTAGCTATAATGTCAAAAATAAAACTGGACGATAGTGTTGAAATCTGAACATGTGTTCATAGTATGTGTTTATATTTGAACAAGTCGCGTGTAACACGTATTGAACGTCTGATGTGTAAAAGTGCACCATTGTACGTAAAATTGGTCACATGCACACATCACATTTGGACACATATCTCGTAGTTTTAAGTCGTTAACTTTTTTTTTCATAATTTCTTCGAAAATGGTCACATTGTCAATTTCGAAAAGTTTTTAGTGACTTGTGTGAACAAATTTTGACATTTTACTAAGTCCAGACTTGAACACTAGCGTTCACTTTTTTTGACAGTGTATATTAGAATTAAGTGAACTTTGTGTTTCCACATCCACAGAACTGTGATAAGTATTCAATAATGAGATACGAGTAATTGTTTCTCTGTTTGTTCTTGGTTGTTGGTTGATCGAAAACCTGCAATTACTCGCACTTGTACTTTAATGCAATGCGACAGTAACCCACCGAAAACTAGATTTAATTCACGTTGGTGGATGGCCTTTCTCTTTGTTCTCATAAGACATCATGCTAGGAATCTTCATGTCACAAAGTTTCTGTGTGATTGGAACTTAGCAGCTTTCGCCATACGTAAAATTATCGTTTGAAGTTACCGTCATTTATATACCTACCATCGGGATTAAATGGAGTAGGTCCAAATATACCGGAAAACACCAACTGTGATTGGATTTAATGTGAAGTTAATAGGAAGGAACTGAATCTGAACATTTGCCGTTGAGTCTGTTTTATTCATCGCATTTAATACATGTGGATTCGTCAAAGAATGTCCGATGAACCGTATATGTTCAATTGTATCGATATATTTTGTTAATCAGTATCGTACGGTAACGTAGGTAAACGTCGGTATATCGGCTCACTGATGAAGAAATCAACTATAATATAAGCGCTGATGTTTGAACTTCCAATTTATAAATAGACCGCAGTCCAGACAGGAGATAGAACAACTCTATGGTGCTAGACTGGGCGAACTCCATGTGTACATAGGTCCTTAACAAATGTTGTGACAATACTCAGACTGCAGACTGAGCTGGGTTTCAAACACTGGAAACGAGGAAGTAAATTCCTGCTGCAAATTCTTTATTGATGTATATCTCCATCTATAGACAGGTGACTCTAAACCCAGATAAGATCACAATACTGTAATCACATAGGAGGACGTTCGATTTTTTTTATTTGATTTTTTTTTTTTCAATTATAACATTTTTGATTGGAATTAATCCATTATTTGTGGGAAACACAACTTCAAACCGTGTTGAAATTAATTTCAACCTGCATTGATTTGGAAACAGTTTCAAATCATTTTGAATCGATTTCAACCCGCGTTGAAATTATCCTCAATCCGCATTGAAATCAATTTCAACCCATTTTAAAATTAATTTCAACCGATGTTGAATTATTTTCAACCTGTGTTGGAATCAGTTTCAACTAATTTTGAATTAAATTTCAATCCTCGTTGAAGTTATTATATTCAACTCGCCTTAATAGTATCTGCCGGGGTGCATGAAAAACTAGGATTTCCCTCGAAAATGCGGGAAAACCGACTTTGCAACTCGACATGGGAAAACACTCAATCAAATGTGTCTAGGTCACAGTTGCCTGGCCTGTAGGATATTGGATGGTCGATGTCTACGTATAATTATTTCCAATAAATTATGAAAATTAATAAATATTAAAAAAAAAAAATTAAATCGCTTTTTTTTCTAAGTGTATTTCTCTTTCATCTTTGGCTCAATTAAAGTCATTCCCTATAATGTCAAGCCGAGTTACTACAGTTTTTAATTATCTACCATACCCTGCCCTCTATGACATAGAATAAAAGAGAAGTTGGGAATAGAACCGCTCAACACGGTCAATTCAAAACATTCTCAAAAAAGAACGAAAGCCTACCTTTCCAAATGCCATCCGTTTTTTACTTCCCAAGTGGACCTACCTTCGGAATATATGCGCTTTGAATATCTAAACCTTCCCTTGGGGAGAGAAATTCATTCTTCGCGCCAAAACACGGCTTTTCAAACTTTTAGCCAGCTCTCCGGCAAAAAGCACTTCCGTCATAATTTCAAGAACCGGGCTATACAATATTATCAACGACGATTGGTCGAAATTATCCCCAAAAGTCAGGGGCAGATAATCCAGTGGGCGGGAGATGACTTTTGCGGATAATTTCGACCAATCGTCGCTGATAATATTGTATAGCCCGGTCCTTGAATTTATAACGGAGGTGCTTTTTGCCGGAGAGCTGGCTAAAAGTTTGAAAAGCAGTGTTTTGGCGCGAAGAATGAATTTCTCTCCCCAAGGGAAGGTTTAGATATTCAAAGCGCATATATTCCGAAGGTAGGTCCACTTGGGAAGTAAAAAACGGATGGCATTTGGAAAGGTAGGCTTTCGTTCTTTATTGAGAATGTTTTGAAATGACCGTGTTGAGCGGTTCTATTCCCAACTTCTCTTTTATTCTATGTCATAGAGGGCAGGGTATGGTAGATAATTAAAAACTGTAGTAACTCGGCTTGACATTATAGAGAATGACTTTAATTGAGCCAAAGATGAAAGAGAAATACACTTAGGAAAAATATTTTTAAAAAAAAATCGATTTAAAAAAAATATATATATATATTTATTCATTTTCATAATTTATTGAAAATATATATAGGTCGCCGGGCTTAACGGGGCTTAACGGGGCTTGCCTATCAATAGAGTTATCTCCCCCTAGTTCCAGGGTGGGTGTATGTAAAAATTTTCCTGAAAAAATACGGAACACGGACTTTATTCTAAATTACGTGAAAATGCCTATATGGGGTATGGGGGTATAGGACCATCCTGGGAAACCTACTTCTCGACATTTGCGGTATAGGTTGTGGGGTCTCGTTTTCTTAGTCTCGTCAAGACAAACATGATAGGAAGTGTCGCGGAGCGAATCGTTGAAATTTTTGAAAAAGTACGATATAGCCCCATATAGTCCCATACTGGGGGTATAGGACCAATGTTTGTCCCCCTGGGAAACCTACTTCTATACATTTGCGGTATGGTTGTTTGGATTTGTTTTCTTAGTCTCGTCATTTAGAACACGATAGGAAGTGTCCCGGAGCGAAACGGTGAAATTTTTGAAAAAAGTCACCGAGGCCTATACTGCATGGCTATGGGTGTATAGGTCCATACGGGGTGGACGTTTTGGAGTCTAAGTGGGCCACCAATGGTCCGATGGGGTCGAGTGAGATATCCATGTGAAGCATTCATGAAGGGGCATCTGATGGGCTGGGTGTGGGGTTGAAATATCGGCATTCTGCGCATGCGCGGTGGCCAAAGGGTATGGAAATAGACGTTTTGGGATCTAGGGGAGCCCCTAATGGGCCGATGGAGTTGTATGAGGTATCAAAGTGAAGCCTATGTGAGGGGGCATCTGATTGGACTCAGCCAATCAGAGGCGAGTATTTTGACCCGATGCATTATGGGACATATCCAAGATGGCGGCGTCCGCCTTCTGGTTCAAGATGGCGGCACGTCCGGTGTCGAAAACTGGCCATTTTGTCGGAATGTGGTCATCTAGTGTCGAAAACTGCACCCTGTATGGACGTACCCGAAAAGACACGAAGGTGAACGACATTGAGTCCCCACAGACAGGTTAGTACATGCATTCCTATGATGTTCACAGGTTACGTCCATTCACGAAGGGCCGTCACAGGGCGTTGTAGAAAAAACGCATTTCTAACCTTATTGACCTTATGGCGCAAGCGAGTATAACAAGTGCCACGCACGGTGTATAAAACCCTACCCAACAGGTACACTATAAAGCCACCTCTCTCACCGTTCGCTTTTCATTCCCTACCATGGCAGCGAGCGGAACAGAGCTTGCGTTATTCCAACTGACGTCCGACGTCACCCTGATCGTCTATGACGATCACCTGGAGCTGGTCCAAGACGCACCGCAGAAGGTGAAGATTTTGTTATCGCTATCAGGCTGGACTCTATTGACACGATTGTTACAGGGAAAAGACCCCGAAAGGGATTTCATGCACGTGGAAGTCGGTGTGCACATACGCACTGCTGGAGAGGATTCCCTTTTTCCCCGGTTGGAACAGAGTGGAGGTACCTATATCACACTCTGTCCACCCTTATGGATGGCACTGAAAGATGTACTCCCCGAGGTGGATGACTTACTACACCCCGAGGTGAAAGAAGGGACTGTGGCTACCCGGAGGCTTACACCTGGCTGCACCCTATTGTTGTACCCCAAACGAGTGGACCTCATCGATAGCGGACTTAGGTGTTGGTGTACGACTGAACCCAAATCGCACGTCTCTTTGTCACCGGAAGGATGGACTACCTTGAAACGGGTGTTGTTGGGTGACCTGCACGGTGATAGCATTCACCTGTGTGACGACGTCTACATTTTCTGCGGTCCCTTTTCCGCTCGACTCCTCTGTCTGAACGACGGTGGTTTTACCCTGGACCCGGATCTATGGACGGCTTTGGAACAACTAGTCCCCATTGTCGATAAGGTACTATCTCTATAGGAGCCACATAACCCATCAGAATAGTACGTATCACGGACTACACCCGTAGAGCTACATCTAGGCGCGCATGTGTGACCTGGTCTATAAAACACGTCTCTCTGGATCCTACACCTTCATTTCTACGGTTGCAGAGCCATGACGGAGATCCAGCCCTATGCGACTCGCATTTTACAGCATGCCACCGTGGTGAATTCACTCACGGGTTACCGAGCAGTGGTCCGGTCCATGTTTGCAGATGGCGACGACAACGAGGGGCGACGCCAGATCCTGAACGAGTTCACAGAAGCGGTCCTCGACAGAGTGCACTCGATGGAGAGGTGTGCCATCACTCACCACTACTGGACTATGACAGCCATCCTTGATGCTCGGGCTATGGACCAGGAGCGCTCACGCCGGAACCAGCGCCGGCTGGTTGGCCTCACAATAGTCTGTGCCCTATTGACCCTGGCGCTGTGGTATTGACAGTGGGACCTGACTATCAATACGAGGGTCAGACAGAGTGTGTGTCATTCAACGATCGTCATTGGAGCAAGCATGTCACCAGTCCTACGAGCCATCCTTCCCCTTACACCCCGGGTGGGGTTACACGTCTATGAAGATAAAGTCACCCTCGTGGAAGACCGTGGAGATGTTTGTTGGTCGCCCGCTGAGACCGTATCGAATACGGTTACGCTACACCGTGACGGCTGGACCAAATTTGAACGGGTGTTGAGCGGCGAGCTCGATGGACACCTCATCCACATAGACAATGCCATCTACGTATACCGTGGACCCTTCTTCCCACGCCTGGGCCGCTACCAAGACCCTACGCGAAGCTTCACCCTAGACCCCGATCTGTGGATAGCCTTCGAGAAAGTGGTGCCTATCGTGGACCAGCTGTTTACACAGGACGAGCGGTCATCAGACGAGTTGGAGTGGGCTCGTGCCCTGAGAGAATCGGCGGCAGAACCCAATGAACAACTGTCTAGCCATGAACCCGACGACGATGCCATTGATTACCCGGCTAGACTCAGTCAGCCCAGTGACATGACCACCTGATCCTTTGATCTCACGGGGTTCTCCCTATAAATACGAGAGACAGTCAAATCTGGTACCATTCACGTACTGACCATGGCGGAGCATATAATACTGGCGTATCTCAGCTTGACCCCCGAGGTTTTCCTGCACGTGTATGCGGATAAGGTCGATATCATGGAGGAGGTGGGAGACATCTGTGATGCGGACCCTACACAACCGTGCCCGGCTCACATTCGTCTGTCCCGGGAGGGCTGGACCAAATTCAAACGGGTGTTGTCTGGTGAACTGGACGGCGACCTCACACTTGTGTCACGATGTGTACATCCGACGCGGCCCTTTCTTTGCTCAATTGGCTCGGCTAGATGGGGGTACAGTGCATTTTACCCTTCACCCTGATCTATGGTCTGCATTGGAAGATGCCGTAGTAGATGTGGATCAAGTGCTTATCAAGCGGTCATCAGACGAGTTGGACTGGTCATTTACCATGGACACTGTGGAAGCCAACGAAGAAAATCAGAAAGAAACTCCGGCCCAAGATATACCCGTTATAAATAAACGATAGAGCCAGGGTCCATCATCATTTGTAACCATGAAGCGCTGGGAGAAGGTGTAGGATAACTTATACTACAGTCCCGACAGTCCTGCGGCCTATAGTGCATTGTCGGCTCTCTATCGAGCGGCCAAACCCCAGGGGATACAACGTGCCCAAGTCCGAGATTGGTTAAGAAAACAAGACACCTATACCTTACGTCGATCTGTCCGTCACCATTTTCTACGGAACCGGGTCATCGTGGGAGGAATAGATGCCCAGTGGCAAGCGGATTTGGTCGATATGAGCGCCTTTGCCAAACACAACGATGTGAATCGGTATATCTTGACGTGCATCGATATCCTATCCAAGTATGCGTGGGTGGTACCGATCCGGACGAAAACGGGGGCAAATCTCATAGCGGCGTTCAAAGACATCTTCAAGACCGGGCGCAAACCTTTGTATTTGCAAACCGACGAAGGCACGGAATTCCTCAACAGACCGTTCCAACAGTTTCTGAAAGCCCAGAAGGTGTTTTTCTTCCATACGTACGAGACCAAGGCTTCCGTGGTGGAAAGGTTCAACAGGACATTCAAAGCCCGCATGTATAAATATTTCACCTATAAGAATACAAGGCGGTACATCGATGTTCTCCCGAAACTTGTGAGGGGTTACAATCGAGCCTATCATCGGAGTATAGAGAGAGCCCCCATTACCTTGACCCAACGCAATGAAGCCCAAGTCCGGCGTGTCTTGTACCCCAGGCCATCGCAGCGAACGCCGAAGGCGGTGTTCAAGGTCGGGGACCCTGTACGGATCAGTAAAGTCAAGGGCAAGTTCGAGAAAAATTACTTGCCCAACTGGAGCGATGAACACTTCCTGATTAAACGGCGCCTACCCCGACAGCAGCGAGTCTATGAAGTGGAAGATCTTCAAGGGGAACCGTTGCTAGGGACGTTTTACGAGACGGAATTACAGCAAGACTACTACACGGTGGAGCAGATTTTGAAAACGGAACGTCGACGTGGCAAACTGTTTCGTTTCGTCAAATGGCAAGGCTGGCCCAGTTCCTTCAATTCCTGGGTCGCTGCCAACCAGGTGAAACGACTATAAAGCCAGACACCACTGCCGTCATCCTTCATTCCACGTCCGACCACAGTGCTATGGACAAACAGCAGCTGCCTCTGAACACAGCGTCTCCCAAAACGCGCAAAGCGCAAGTGGGCTTTGGGGTGATATTGCTAACCCTGCTGAGTGTGTTGTACGGAGGTGTATTTTACGACGTAGCCTATGTCAGCACGTTACTTAACCAATTGAGAACACCAGCCATCAGTGAAACCGGTCTACAGAGAGCACCAGTCAACCCCGTATCGAGCCCAGTCATCACCACACCCCGTGTACAAGCCACAACGAGCTCCACACCAAGCTCTACACCTACACCAAGTACACCCACTACGTCTGAAGACCCACCGGATTTCATCCCTCACAGTGAACCGACAACGACGACCGACGTTGTACCCACCCCCATCATCCCTCGCAGTGAACAGACAACGACGACCGACGTTGTACCCACCACTCCAGTTCACTCGTACGAAATTTACAAGAGCGGGTTACCACGACAACGGATACACCTCGAACCATGGACCCTCGGTGGCAGCATCCCTTCACTTCGCAGGACCGACGGGTTCCGGCAAAACGCACTTCGTCAGGAAGCTCCTTCAACACGCCGACAGCATGATCACCCCACCCATTGCTCGAGTCGTGTGGTGTTACGGAGAATGGCAGGAAGCGTATGCAGCAATGCCCCACATCACGTTCGTGGAAGGCCTACCCAACCTGGCCGATTTGGAACCCGACACCTTGGTGGTTCTGGATGATCTCATGGCGGAGACGGATGCGCGGGTCACCCAACTCTTTACCAAAGGCAGCCATCATCGACGGCTCAGCATCATCTACATTGTGCAGAATCTGTTCAGTAAAAACAAAGAACATCGGAACATCAGCTTAAATGCCCACTACCTGGTGGTCTTCAAAAACCCGAGAGATACCACTCAACTGCTGCACCTGGCGAGACAGATGTATCCCGGTCGCACACCGTTTGCGTTGGAAGCCTTTAAAGATGCCACAACCCCTCAGCACGGGTATATGCTCTTCGACCTCAAGCAAGCCACCCCCGAGCACCTTCGACTACGGACCGGCATCTTTCCCGGAGAGGCCCACCACGTGTACATGCAAAAATAATGTAAACACACCCACAGTGGCGCCCTCAGCTGGAGTGTGTGTTTGATGATGGGGATAATAAAAAGACTGAATACCACAGCAGGATTGACTTTGTCTCTGAGGTAGATAAAAAGAGCAGAGTTGTGGGTTCTAGCATTAGTTGTACATGATGTCTGCGCGAGTACGGAAGCACGCTCCCACGCTCCCACGCTCCGTGTATTGAAGACGGCCCCACCCGAGTTAGTCCGAACCATTGTACGCGGTGCGGACCCTGACCTTGTACGCTGTCTGTGCGAGATCGGGTACAACCTGTTAAAAGGCAACGTACCACTGACTCCGGCTCAGAAGACCAAGTTGGCCAAGCATAAGACAGGTCTCCGAACCCTAGTCCAGAAGCGGGTCCCTCAAACACAAAAGAAAAAGGTGTTACAGAAAGGCGGCTTTCTCGGGGCCATCTTAGCACCGTTGGCCGCTTCCGTGTTGGGTCCAGTATTGGGTGGACTCTTCGGCCGACAATGAACAACACGAAAAAAATGGTCCTCGTCGAACCACGGTTCCTTCAAAACCTCCAATCGCCCTACCCTGTCCCACCTACGGTGAAGACCATAAATTACAAGCGTCTAGTCCGTCATTCATAATCCAGCCGTCGTCCATTAGAGAATATCCGCGTCCATAATCCAAAGACCTATTCCATTTCCATATAACAGTATTAGCACCAAATTCAAAAAGACAATCATAGTATACATAAACATAGGCTTGTTTCCTGCAAGAGAGAAGCGGTCAACAGTTTTCAATGATGCCGGCAAGACATCATGATGTTCCAAAAATATCAAATCCGTATCGCTGATCAGTATTCTTAATCCATAATATTCGTTATAGAGTCGTCATCTAAAAAAGATGTATCTCAGTCACGCTTTGATTGTGACTGTTCATATGAGTACCATGAGGATCTTGAAGTACATGGGTTCATACGGCCCCTAGCCCCGGGTTAAGCGGAATTAGACACAAGTTACGAAACGTAGCGCCATAGATCTTGCACGCTACGTTCGTATTTTGCTATCAGCATGCGATATGTATCGCCAAATTTGAGAAACTTTGAGTGGAGGCGCTTGGTGGAATAGCCCTGTTTTATAAGTTTCTGCAACAATGTTTTGTGACGTTGATTAAAATCATCACATTTAACACAGGATCTAGCAAATGCTACTAAGCGAGATATGTATACGCCATATGCAGGTCGCACTGGAATATTACTATCCAGAAAGGGATACCCTCGAAGGAGAGATGCAACAGATCTTACAGAGACCGGGGTTAAGCGACAGTGAGAAAGTACAACGGTACAATGAGACGCTTCAACGGTACATGACGTTCATGGACCAATACAAAACCCTCTCTGCACCACCACCACCACCACCACCACGTGACACACCGCTGACCTCAGCACCGCTCCAACAGCCGCCATTACCAGGGGTACCACCCACAGCCCCACAGTGGGTGGAAGACGAAGTGCTGAAGAGTGTACCTGCATCGTTCAAGAAACAAGCTGGCCTGGTATTACAACGGATGAAACAGAATCCTAACATGACTTGGAATGATAAAGGCGAACTACTGGTACAGAATCAGGTGGTCCCGGCACCCACATGACGGATTTAGTGAATGACCTGATGCGTAAACGCAGATCGCACACGGATCCTCGAGGATGGGAGGTCTTCGCTCAAGGCTTGAAAGACATGCATGTACCACAGGAATTGGTGGGGAACCCCCACCGCTGGGCCTTTACGCAGCGTGACTCACCGAGTGGCCCACTACCTTCTTGGGAAACCGAATGGGAACCGGAATCACCCCCCAAAACTCCACCACCACAACGGGCACCTTCTTTTCAAACCTTTAAAAAACCACCCTTGATCAGGACACCCCACATCCCCAGAGCCGTGACACGTAGCAAGTCAACGCGACGAACACGACGCCGGAGACAACCGCCCAAGGCCTGGAACACCTATTAAAACCAACAGCAGCAGCAGGACAGCTCAGTCGCCATGTTTTACCTCACCCTACCCAGTAACAGTTCGCTGGATGTGTTTCCTGACAACACCGTGGCCAAGTACGTGACCCAGTTACCGCAACCGTTGCATTTACCTGGACGATGGGAATGTGGCCTCGTGGATATCCAATACCCTTACTCGTGGTACAACGTGCGAGCCAATGAAGTGTGGTACGACGTGACCTACGAAGGAAAAGACACCCGACTCACCCTCCCCGAAGGCCAATACGATACTCCCAAGGAGTTCATGGGTGGGCTGTCAAGACTGTTGCATTATAAGGCTCTACGGGAGGTCACGAATACTTCAAAACCCATCAAAGGCTATCCCTTCAAGAATCACGTGAACTTCGATTACAACGCACACAACGACAAGGCAGAGCTTATCGTCACCGCCAACGCGAGTGTCGTACTGAGTCCTATCCTACAGCAAATGCTGGGCTTCGATCTACGGACGTTCGCTGGTCCCACCGCCCACCAAGGCGAGATCCCGATGGATATGAAGTCGGGTATGTACGGACTCTACGTCTACTCGGACGTGGTGGACAACCACATCGTGGGCGATATCAACACACCTCTGTTACGGGTGGTGCCCATTAAAAAGTTGTATGGAGATCAAGTCACCCACAGTTTCACCCACATGCTCTACCTGCCCGTACGACAAACCCACATCAACACGATCACGGTGGATATAAGAGATGACACGGGACGACCGGTGGCATTCGAACGCGGGAAAGTGGTGTGACACTTCATTTTCGACAAGCACGTGCTCCCCACTTTGTATAATGAAGGTGCCTTACGAGTGCGATGCACGCAGCTATATGGACTATTATGCCCAACAGGCCGGGGGTGGCTTTCCGGTGTTTAGTGGTGCACGCATGCAACGTGGACATGGACTGGGGAACATACTCGGGAGCATCGTCAAAACGTTCCTGCCCTTGGTGACGCGTGGGGTGAAAGCAATCGGCAAACAAGCGGTACGCAGTGGACTGCAAGTGCCGGTGATGTCTTGGGGGTACGGCACCCAAAGAAGCCTTGAAACGGCGGGCCAAAGAAGCGGGAGGCGTCTTGGTGGCCAAAGCACAACGCACCGTAGGGAATAAAAGACCTGCACCACCGAGACCACGCACCAGTCGACGACCGACCCAGCGACGACGCACATCGAAGACCCGGGATATCTGCCCCTCCAAATGAATTTGATTTGTGGACCGTCCCGCCCACACAGACCAGTGCCGAACAAGGATTATGGGTGGAGCATCTCCCGCTGTCCAGCATCAACGCAACAGGGCCCATCGAGTTCACCATCAGTAATGCGGATACGACCTATGTGGATTTAGCCCATACCTACTTGTATGTGAAAGCCAAGATCGTCAATGGAGATGGCACCAGAATCGCCGACCAAGCAACGGTGGGCCCGACGAATCTCTGGCTGCACTCGATGTTTCAACAGGTGGATATATTTCTCAGCGACAAACTCATCAGTGACTCGACCAACACGTACCCCTATCGAGCCTACATCGAGACGCTGTTGTCGCATGGGCGAGAGGCTAAAAAATCTCAACTGACAGCCGCTTTATTCTACCAGGACAAAGCCGAGCACATGGGCGCAGTGAACGACAATACGGGATATAGCAAACGGAAGGCTTTGACCGCGAACGGCGTCGCGGTGGATATGATGGGTCGACTGCACGCAGACATGTTCATGCAATTACAACACATATAAGGGAAGTGGGAAGAGGTGCCGACATACTGACTGCGTCACATGACTTCACAGAATAGTCTTCTGGTTAACCTATTCTTAAGCACATACCAAGAATCTAACGATTCGTGATATGTGTTGTATCTCAGGTACGCTTTTATTGTACCTGTTCATGTGGCAACTTGCTCCCACATCCTTGAACAAGATCCCCATCAAAATCCGACTGATACGGGCGCCTCCGACCTTCGCCTTGATGGCCACTAACGTAGACGGGCATGCAGCTGACTATAAGATTGTCATCGAAGACGCAGTCCTGTATGTCCGAAAAGTGAAACCGAATCCAGCCGTTCAATTGGGACACATGAAAGCCTTGGAAACAAAACCAGCCCAGTACCCTATCCGACGTGTACAAACCAAAGTGTTCTCTGTGTCTGCTGGAAATATGAGCGCCAACAAAGAAAACCTGTTCCTGGGGGAACTACCCAAGCGATTGATCCTGGCCTGTGTGGAAAATACCAGTTTCAGTGGAGCCTACCCAGAGAATCCGTTTGACTTTAAACATTTCAGCATCAATTTTGTGGCCCTGCATGTGGATGGACAACAGGTGCCAGCCACGGCCTTAACACCGAACTTTGGGCGCGCGAATTTCATTCGAGCCTATCAGAGCCTGTTTACAGCCACCGGTCAAATCAACTAGGACGAAGGGAATTTCATCAGTCGGGAGGACTACGGGAACGGATACACGTTGTTCTGTTTCGATTTGACCCCTACCTTGGAGAACGACCATCAGCTGGCCCTGGCCAAGCAAGGCAATTTACGGTTGGAAATCCACTTTCAACGAGCCCTCCAGAGCACCGTCAATGTGATCTGCAACGCCGAGTTTGACAACATCATTCAAGTGGACAAGGCGCGCAACATCCTGTGTGACTTCTCCACCTAACATGGATACAGACCAGATAACCACCGTGCTGGAGAATGACCCAGAGACACGTATGGTGTTTCAAGGGGTGTTCGCCCGAGATGTGTTCCCATTAGACCGTATGTATCCTGCTGCTTACGTTCTCAACACGGACCCGATGGATCGGCCCGGTGAACATTGGGTGGCCGTGTACTTGACAGAACAGCAGGGCGAATACTTTGACCCGTACGGCCTGCCACCCCTCCATCCCGATTTAACAGACTTCATGGATCAAGGCACAGAGACGTGGTGTTGGAACAGTCAAACGTTGCAAAGCCTGACCAGTAGCGTGTGCGGACAATATTGTTTGTTTTACCTGTACCATCGATTCCGGGGAAGACCCTTATCTACCATCGTACAGATGTTTGACGAGTACCCCAAGGCCGAGGACCGCGATGTACTCGTATATGACTGGGCCGCCCATCATTTCAATGTACAAGCCCCGTTCTGGGCTTGAAGTTCTTTCAATGTACACACGCCCCCTGTTCTGGGCTTAAGTTTACAAGCCCCCTGTTCTGGGTTTCAGTTCTTTCAATGTACAAGCCCCCTGTTCTGGGCTTCAGTTCTTTCAATGTACAAGCCCCCTGTTCTGGGCTTCAGTTTTCACGTGGTTGTTCTCACGTTGTTGTTGTTCACTGAATAAAAAAATGAGATCTCACCAAAAAAACCCTGTCTTGTGTGTTTTATTCATAATGCATAAATGCCCAATGTGGAGATTCAGTCAAACTGAAATCAGTGGTGTAGGATGGGGCCAAAATGTAACCCATCAATGTTAGAATGCAAGCGCACTATAGTAAAATAGAGAGCCAATGAAATCAGCCCACAGACCAAGTACGTGTTTTGGTCTAGGTTTGGAGCGGGCATTTCATTGAGGTGCGTGTAAAGGAAGACGGTGAGTGAAGACTCGTCCAACACGTATAGATTAAGTTTATTACTATAAGTTATATGAGCATAATGCATGAAACTGGCTTTGAACACCGTATTAGCCAATCAGTGGCCTAGAATGGAGCCAAAGGTAACCCATCCATGTCCAGAAAACATTACCCGGGTGTACAAGAACCCGGATGTAGGCGCGGACGTAGGCGAAAGCACACCGTGAATACACCAATTCGATTGGCTGATTGTTCGACCGCTGATTGGTTCTTTTTCTCGACCGCTCATTGGCTCTTTTTTCTCGACCGCTGATTGGTCCAAATGGACCTGCCCATGTTTCCCAGGTTCATTTACAATCCCCTTTTTGGGGTTCAAGCTCTGTATATATCGATGCCGCAACATTGTCTCATTGGACATTGGACCGTTTGACCTGGATGTGACCTTTGACCTTTTGACCTTTTGACCCGACATGCATCCGCGCACTTCCGATGATGCCGCGCACTTCCCGATAACCCGCGCGCGCGCGCTGCGGCCGGAGAACCCGCGCGCGCGCGCGCTCTGGGGGGCCGGGGCCCGCCGAGCCGGGCCAGGAAAACACCCTGGAGGTTGAACATTGGAACTCTTCTGGGTTTGGAGGTAGTTTTAGTAAAACCGTCACAACCCACGTGACCTGCGCAGCAGAATGGAAACGACACCCTAGTCTAGCTCCCCTCACCTAGGCTTCACATGGATACCTCACTCGACACAATAGGCCCATGAGGAGCCCACCTAGACCCCAACACGTCTATTTCCATACCCCTTTGTCCACTGCGCATGCGCAGAATGACGATATTTCAACCCCGCACTCACCCCATCAGAGGCCCCCTCCCATAGGCTTCACATGGATACCTCACAACACCCATTCGAACCGTGAATAGCCCATCTCTAACCCAAACACACCCAAAAAGGTCTGCTTTCTATACTACGGCCAGGCTGCGCATGCGCAAAATATTGACAACGTACGAACCATTAGTGTAGTCAAGTGCTCCTGCATGAGAGCTTCAAAATAAGACCTCACTCGACCCCATCGGACCATTGGTGGCCCACCTAGACTCCAAAACGTCCACCCCGTATGGACCTATACACCCATAGCCATGCAGTATAGGCCTATGGGCCTACCCAGGCCTCGGTGACTTTTTTCAAAAATTTCACCGTTTCTCCATCTCTAGACAGGTGACTCTAAACCCAGATAAGATCACAATACTGTAATCACAGAAGGAGGACGATCGATTTTTTTTTTTTTTTTTTACCGACCATAGGCTTGAGACGAGAACGCTGTATCATTATAGTTGGGGTTTGATTTAAAATCATTTCACCATAATCACGTTCTTGAACACTCTGACCGTGGTCAAAGGTTCCAGTTTTAGTGAAATTTTGTGTCATACCAAGGGAAAAGTCGTGATCTCGTATTGATTTTCTTTCCAGACCGTAAACGCAAAATAAGTTGGGAAGACATAGTTCACCCCTTGAAGAACGACGACCATTAAATATTGTGCATGGGAGTTTCTCTCTAAATGACATCAGAGGTGCCATTTACCCTGAACACCAGACGACAGCCACCTCTCTTTGTGCCATTTTACTTGCTAAATCTATCCTCTCCCCCCGTCCCCCTCCCCCCCCCCCACCGCATGGTCAACAGGGGTCATGGACAGACTCCTCTTGCAAGGTGACAAACTTCACAGCACGCGGATCATGCATCTGGACAAAAACAACGCTGACCATGTGGATCTTAAGCCAGAGAAACTGCCCGACAGAATCGCCATGAGCCAGAAAGAATACTCCATCCAATAGACAACCATAACACAAGGGTTTTTAACCGATGAGAACGACCATTCTATTTCTAGATTCAGGTTCAGAGCACAAACCCACCTGCGTTATTATTGAAGCAATTCTTACAACAACAACACGCGGGAACTCTGCTGACAGTAGAAAATAATACTGTTGCCATATTCTGTGATAACGCTTATTGCTATCTGTTTAATGGTTCCAGAAATACGAACAAACCTTTCTCAATAAATGACCACGAGGCCTCTTTGTGTAAATTTCGAGATGTCGACCATTTGTCCTCGTACATGTGCCAGAAGTTTGTGAAAGACGGACCGTACTATCTGACAATTGTGGACGTTAGTGTTGACTTTGATGCCTGGGCCGAAATCTCTTTTACTCCCCATCTTCCTCTGGTGTGAACCATTTTCATGTTATAATAAAATACGCGAGAAACTGAAAAATAGGTTAGAAGTCAGTGCTAGCTATAATGTCAAAAATAAAACTGGGCGATAGTTTGAAATCTGAGCATGTGTTCATAGCATGAATAGAATAGAATAGAATAGTTTATTTGCGTAAAAGTTGTGCCCAGCGGGGCTAAAACACAATCATACATATAAAACATACACAACTACAAACATCAGACAACAGATAAAACATGCAAATATATAAAAGGGTTTCCATTTACCCGACATTAAAATAGCCATATTAAAATAATATATAATATTTATGTGATCAATGGTTCTATAGAACGTCCAGTTCAGTTTGATTGGAACTTAGCATGTGTTCATATTTGAACAAGTCGCGTGTAACACGTATTGAACGCCTGATGTGTAAAAGCGCACCATTGTACGTAAAATTGGTCACATGCACACATCACATTTGGACACATATCTCGTAGTTTTGAGTCGTTAACTTTTTTTTCATAATTTCTTCGAAAATGGTCACATTGTCAATTTCGAAAAGTTTTTAGTGACTTTTGACATTTTGACATTTTACTAAGTCCAGACTTGAACACTAGCGTTCACTTTTTTTGACAGTGTATATTAGAATTAAGTGAACTTTGTGTTTCCACATCCACAGAACTGTGATAAGTATTCAATAAATGAGATACGAGTAATTGTTTCTTTGTTTGTTCTTGGTTGTTGGTTGATCGAAAACCTGCAATTATTCGCACTTGTACTTTAATGCAATGCGACAGTAACCCACCGAAAACTAGATTTAATTCACGTTGGTGGATGGCCTTTCTCTTTGTTCTCATAAGACATCATGCTAGGAATCTTCATGTCACAAAGTTTCGGTGTGATTGGAACTTAGCAGCTTTCGCCATACGTAAAATTATCGTTTGAAGTTACCGTCATTTATATACCTACCATCGGGATTAAATGGAGTAGGTCCAAATATACCGGAAAACACCAACTGTGATTGGATTTAATGTGAAGTTAATAGGAAGGAACTGAATCTGAACATTTGCCGTTGAGTCTGTTTTATTCATCGCATTTGATACATGTGGATTCGTCAAAGAATGTCCGATGAACCGTATATGTTCAATTGTATCGATATATTTTGTTAATCAGTATCGTACGATAACGTAGGTAAACGTCGGTATATCGGCTCACTGATGAAGAAATCATTGTAATATAAGCGCTGATGTTTGAACTTCCAATTTATAAATAGACCGCAGTCCAGACAGGAGATAGAACAACTCTATGGTGCTAGACGGGGCGAACTCAATGTGTACATAGGTCCTTAACAAATGTTGTGACAATACTCAGACTGCAGACTGAGCTGGGTTTCAAACACTGGAAACGAGGAAGTAAATTCCTGCTGCAAATTCTTTATTGATGTATATCTCCATCTATAGACAGGTGACTCTAAACCCAGATAAGATCACAATACTGTAATCACATAGAAGGAGGACGTTCGATTTTTTTTATTTGATTTTTTTTTTCAATTATAACATTTTTGATTGGAATTAATCCATTATTTGTGGGGAACACAACTTCAAACCGTGTTGAAATTAATTTCAACCTGCATTGATTTGGAAACATTTTCAAATCATTTTGAATCGATTTCAACCCGCGTTGAAATTATTCTCAATCCGCATTGAAATCAATTTCAACCCATTTTAAAATTAATTTCAACCGATGTTGAATTATTTTCAATCTGTGTTGGAATCAGTTTCAACTAATTTTGAATTAAATTTCAATCCTCGTTGAAGTTATTATATTCAACTCGCGTTAATAGTATCTGCCGGGGTGCATGAAAAACTAGGATTTTCCTCGAAAATGCGGGAAAACCGACTTTGCAACTCGACATGGGAAAACACTCAATCAAATGTGTCTAGGTAGCCTAATATTGGTTCCTAGCGTGGCGCAGCCTTCCGATAGGTGCATGGTGGGATAGAAGGTGAATGTCGAACTAGGATTTTCTGGAACTAAAATGCGGAAAACGGACTTCATACGTAAACAAGGGGGAAAACGCGATCAACTCGGTCTAGATAGACCCTGCGGGATCCCAACTGGCCGTAAACTGTGAGGGTTCCAAGTATAGCAGTGTCTTGCTGTGTTATACAACTTTGACCTTTGCAAGACATTTTTGAAAATATATTCTAGTATTACTGCTATTAATGGAAAGAAAGACTTCTCAAAGTTAGGTTGCGGGAATCGATACCATCGCAAAGGTTTTAGCATGTGTATGTTTTGGCCTGGAAATACAATGATAGTTTTACTCTGAGGGCCAAACTATCAAAGTGACCGTATTGATGCTCTTAAAAGCGTCCTTAGTTGTTAGAAATAGTATGGTTCATACAAGCAATTTCATAGAAATACTACAAGGAGTAGGACCGTCTTTGATAATACTAGTTAATTAATTTCATCTATTGTTTCATTGCACAATCACCATTATAGCTATAATTCTGTTCAAGAATTCGAACCTGTTGTTTTACCCCATGGGATAAGTTTAGGCTCATTTCACTTTTGGACGACTCTCCTATGCTAACTGTAAAGATAAACTGCAAAATACATGTATATTTTTGACTGTTTTTGGCAAGCTGCGTCTGCCAAATATTCATGTTGTTTTCCCCATAAGTAGTATATAAAGGCTAAATGGACGAACATTTCACCCGGATGTAAAAATGACGTCACTTCCGGTTGAGGTGAATGAGTGCGTGACCTTTGGACATGTCCAGACTTGTTTGTCTGGGGGTTTTCCCTGGCATGCCGCCATGTTGGAGCCGCCATTTTTTAGAAAAATGGCGGCTCCAAGATGGCGGCTCCAAGAAAAACGTATAAAAGGAGGCGATTTTTAGTGGTTTGGTGTATTCATTGCACTAGCCTGCGGAGCTCTCTGACCTACCTGCCTGCCTGACCAGCCTGCCTGCCTGCTTGCCAGCCTGCCTGCCTGTCTGCCTGCCTACCAGCTTGTTCTGACGAGAGGAGGAGAGAAAGCATGAGACGTGGAGAAGATTTTCCATTGGACCCAGCAGCACCTCCGGTTGAAGTCTTGCCTGAAGACGAGCGTGTGAGTGACATTTATCGACGTCACTGGGCTACCATACGCCATTGTTTTCACCGTCACCGTCGTCTATTGGACTTGTATAACTATCGACTGCAGGACCTCACGTATCTGTCTACCTATGCCGAGAACATTTTCACAGATCAGGAGACAGCGTTCAAGTTGAATATGACATTCGGGTACATTTTACGGCACAAGGAGACGGACCAGGTGCGGTATTATTACCCCAGCAATAATACCTATGTGTTTGACCAGCCGTTCACGGTGACAGATGCGATTTCTCTGGAGCCACTCATCGACCAACTGACTACGTTGGACCCATTGGAATGGGCCCGGTTGCAACGCCCCAATACCAAATGGCTTGTGGAAATGGTGACCAACGTCACATTTTTCGTCACGAAAATGAGAGATCATCCTATCGGTGCTCCTGTACTACAACCACCTTGGTTGCTTCATCGACCTGGACTGTATGCATTAACGGCAGGGGTACATGGGCCCTACAAAGACCGGAAATGTCTGTTTCGGTGTTTGGCCGTGCATCTGGACGAGTGTAATCCCCGGAGTTGTGACAGAGTGGCCAATGGCTATTGGGAACAGTATTTAGAGGAGCAAGACTTGGATGAGCGGCACTTCCGTGGAGTCCCGTTCAAGAATTTGGATGACGTGGAAACACTGTTCAACATCAATATCTTTGTATACCGATTACGATGCGAGGAGGATACATTTGTGGCTGAATTGGTTCGTCGTTCAACAGAACGGTATGCTTCTACGATGAAAGTCAATGTCTTCGACCACAATGGCGTGAGTCATTTTTCGCTGATCTACAATATGAGCCAGTACGCCCAGTCTTACAGTTGTGCCCAATGCCATCGGGTGTTTAAAGAATCGTCCAAATTACATCGACACGAGAAGATTTGTGACAACAGTGTGAAGCGAAAATTTCCTGGTGGTGTGTATCATAATACGCCTACTATTTTCGAGGAATTGGCCGATGAGGGTGTGATCATACCGGAGGAGGACCGTTATTTTCCCTACCGGGCGTGTTACGATTTTGAGGCCCTGTTGGAGCCCATGGACATGTTTTCAGCGAAAACGCAGTGGACGCAGCGCCATATTCCCCTGAGTATTTCCAGCAACGTACCTGGCTATGACGCTGCACCAGTCTGTTTCGTGTCCACCGGGAATTCCCATGAGTTCATCACCCGCATGATGGAGTATTTAGAGGAAGTCAGTGCGGCCAGTACGGAATTGTTGGTGTCCAAGTTCCAGGACGTACTAGACCAGTTGAACGATCGGATTCCTATACCGGGTGTATCGTTTAGTGACGATGAAGAGTCCGAGTCGGAGTCGGAATCGGAGCCTGAACCCATGCAGTCGCAGGATGTGCCTTTACGTAAACCGTATGCGGAGAAATTGAAAGCGCGCTTCCTACAATACCTAGGCCAGTTACCGGTGCTCGGTTTCAACTCGGGGCGATATGACTTGAACATGGTGAAGGAATTCTCTACCCCTACTTGGCCCAGGCTAATACCATCAAGTCCGTCATCAAGAAGATCAATAATCATATGGCCCTCACTACCACATCACTTCATTTCCTGGATGTACGGAACTACTTAGCTCCTAATTATAGCTGTGATCAGTGGGTGAAGGCGTATGACTGTGCACAAACCAAAGGGAGGTTCCCTTACACGTATATATCGACGCTCAACTGTTTGGAGGAAACACAGTTGCCACCCCGGGATGCGTTCTTTGACGATTTGAAGCAAGTGGAATGTCCGGAAGACACGTACCGGAAACTACAGCAGGTATGGAACGATCAACACATGCAGACCTTGCGAGATTTCCTGATATGGTATAATAACTTAGATGTGGTTCCTTTCCTGGAAGCGGCCGAGAAAATGGTTCAACTGTTTCGTCGTGAGATGCACGTCGACATCTTCAAGGAGTGCTTGAGTTTACCGGGTCTGGCGCTTCGCCATCTTTTTCAAGAGTGTCCTACGTACTTCTCGCTGATACAGCAAAAAGATGCTGATATGCATGATTGTCTAAAGCAGAACATTGTCGGCGGACCTAGTCTTATTTTTCACCGTTATCACGAGAAGCACGTCACTACTCTCCCCGGTGGAAAACCCTGTGCTAAGATCATCGGTTTCGATGCAAATGCCTTGTACCTGTGGTCTCTGGCCCAACCTATGCCCAGTGGACATTATACACGTTGGTTGGCGGAAGGTCAGCATTTCACACCGCAACACACTCCCTACAAGCATCTGGCTGACCAGTGGTTGGATTGGGAAGCCTATCGACGGGGAATTTATATACGCCATCAGACCAACGCCACAGAGAAGCGCATAGGAGATCGCCGACTCCCCGTCGATGGGTTTGCACTGGTGGGTAGGACACCGACCGTATTCCAATTTTACGGTTGCTATTGGCACGGCCACGAATGCCATTTCAGCGCTGGACGCTTCAACGAACGACGTGGAAAAACACCGGAAGAATTACGGGAAGAAGTGCAGGACAACGGCGATTACCTGAAAGAGAGAGGATACCATCTGATCGAAATGTGGGAGTGTGAATTTCACACCGTGTGCCAGGCCCTGCCCCATTTACGGCGTTTCCTAAAAGAGCGTGAGTACCCGCTCAGTCGTCGGCGACTCCTGAGTCTGCCACAGATGTTCGACGCCATTCGTTCCGGGGACCTCTACGGCTTTGTCGAATGTGATTTGCATGTTCCCGACACTCTCAAGCCTCTCTTCGCCCAGTGCCCTCCCATCTTTAAGAACACGCTGGTGGGTCGGGATGATATTGGAGACACCATGGGGGCCTATGCTGAGCAACACGAGTGTTTGCCTCGACCTCGACGGATGTTGATTGGCAGTATGTGGGCAGAGAAAATCTTGCTGGGCACTCCGCTACTACAGTGGTACATGAGCCACGGTCTGGAAATTACGAAAATATACCAAGTGATACAGTACGTACCCAACGCCTGTTTTGCGGAGAATGCCGACATCGTGACGTCTGCCCGTCGTCAAGGTGATCAAGACCCGAGTAAGGCCATCATCGGTGAATCGTGGAAATTGACGGGTAATGGCTACTATGGGAAAACGGTCACGAACCAGGATAAGCACGTGAACGTGAATATCTGTACCACCCAACAAGCCCGCAAAAAAGTGAATTCTCCCCTGTTTCGGTCCGTGGAGGTCATCGATGACGACACGTATGAAGTCAGTTCAGCCAAAAAGACTATCCGTTACAACCTACCCCTGCAGATTGGATGTATGGTATACCAGGTGGCCAAGCTGAGGATGCTCCAGTTTCTATATGATTTCATGGGTGTGTATTTTAATCCATCAGACTGGCAACTCATGGAGATGGATACGGAGTCGGCCTACATGGCCGTCTCTAATGCAGATTGGGAGTCCCTGGTGAAACCTGAGTTACGTGCACAGTATGAAGCGGAACGGGACCAGTGGCTACCTCGACGTGACCATTACCAGTACGATAAGCGTACGCCGGGCCTCTTCAAGCTGGAGTGGAGTGGGGATGCTATGATTGCTCTCTCCTCCAAGACGTATTACTGTTACGGGGGAGACGAAAATAAGTTTAGCTGCAAAGGGGTGAACCGGCGCGATCCCAACATCGACAAAGCCTTGTACCTGAACGTGCTGCAAAGCCAGGCCAGTGCGAGTGGGACTAACCGAGGATTTCGGGTGGTGGACCATCAGATGCGGACGTACATCCAGCAACGAGACGCCTTTACTTTCTTTTACCCGAAACGGAAAGTCCGTCCCGATGGCATCAGTACCACTTACTTGGACTTGTGAAAAATTTCGAACACTATATGACTTTTGATACATGAGTTAAAAAACTGTAAAAGTCAGGATGGCCGAGTGGTCTAAGGCGCCAGTTAACTGTGCTGGTCTGCGAAATGTAGAACGTAGGTTCGAATCCTACTCCTGACAGATTTTTTTTTGTACATACCACTTGTATTCTATTGTACATACCACCTGTATTCTATTGTACATAGTGTAACCCCTTCTTCTTCACTTAAATAAAAAAAGTCAAAACCATCATTTTTGTGTTTTCATGAATCTTTTTTTATTGAACATCAATGAACGTCAGAACAACAACGTCATAACAACAACGTCATAATAAAAAAACAATAGTACTGCGCAGTGCATTGAATTAAGTTAACCAGAGAAATGGGGCATGCACATTAAAACGAGAGGCAGTCCAGTCATAGACGAGTACATCACGGTCTTCGGCTTGACAATAATCATCAAACATGTGTACGATCGTTTGCATAGAATGTCCTCTACTCCGATGAGTGAGATAAAACACACAGTACTGTCCGCAGACACTACTCAAGGGTCCTTGTAATCTTTCAGTATTCCAACGCCACACTGTAGTAGATACGTCCATGAATTTCACCAAATCGGGATGCAGGGGTGCAAGTCCGTAGGAATCAAAGTATTCGCCTTGGCCTAGGGTGTCCACGTACACAGCCACCCAATGTTCACCGGGTCGAGACCCAGGGTCTGTATTCAGGATGTAGGCTGCTGGGGTGGTGGAGTGGGTGGGAAACACATTGCGTGGAAACACACCTCGAAAGGGTACCCGAGGATCTCGCTGGAGTATACCCATCAGCTGCTCTGTATCCATGACTCTAGCTGGCGTAGTCACACAGGACGTTTCTTTGCTGATCCACGCTGATGACGTTATCAAACTCGGCGTAGCAAATCACGTTAATGGTCTGGGCTAGAGCGACGGCGAAACGCAGTTCCAACCGTAGGTTTCCTTTCTTGAGCAAGGCCAGTTGATGATCGTGTTCCAAGGTGGGGGTGAGGTCGAAGGCGAACAACGTGTACCCAAGGGCAAAATCTTTTCGAGTGATGTTATTACCTTCGTCCTGGTTGTTTTGTCCTGTGGCTGTAAATAGGTTCAGGTAGCTCCGCACATAGTGTTGGTTACCAAAATCCGGTTGTAACGGACGGGCTGGAATTTGATGGCCGGCCACGTGCAGTGCCAAAAAGTTGAGGTTGAAATGTTGAAAGTTGAACGGATTCTCTATCCACCCACCATTGAAAGCGGTGTTGGTCACACACGCCAGGGTAAGACGTTTAGGGAGATCCCCTAGAATAAATTTTCACGATTGGCCATCATCGTACCTGCTGGCACAGAGAACACCTTGGTCTGTACGCGTCGGATGGGGTACAGGGCTGGTTTTTTCGATAAGGCTTCCATGTGACTCAGCAACACCCCCTGTTGCAAATCCACCGTACGGACAAACATGGCTGCATCTTCTATGACGATGTTGTATTTGGGAGCGTCTCCATCGGCCATCAAGGCGAACGTAGGTGGGGAACGGATCAACTTGATCTTGATGGATACACCGTTCATCATGTAGCGGTCTTGCAGGAACAGATCAGCGTGCAGTCGTCCCATCATATCGACGGACTTGCTAGTGGCTGTAAACTGCTTGCGCGTGGTGAACCCATTATTGGTATCGGTCACGCCATTCATGGCATTGGGTGTATCCCTGTAGTACAGTGAGGCTTGCAAGTGTGATTTTTTGGCATGACAACAGCGTCTCCATGTAGGCTCGGTACGGGTACGTATTGGTGGACGTACTGATGAGTTTATCGTTCAGACTGATATCCACCTGTTGGAACAAGGAGTGCAGCCAAAGATTCACCGGGCCTACTACCGCATCCTCCCCGATGGGGTCCCCGGCTTCGTCCACTATTTTGGCTTTCACGTACAAGTAGGTGTGGGCTAAATCCAGGTAGGCCGTATCTTTCTTTTCAATGGTAAATTCCACGGGTCCCGTACCCGTCAGGCTAGCCAGGGGTCGATGTTCTACCCAACGTCCTTCGGCCACACTGGTCTGGGTGGGTGGAATAGTCCACAAATCCAATTCACTGTTGGTAGGCGGACACGACTCGGAGTGAATGAATGCCATTATGCGAAGATGTCTCTCCTACTCTTCTTCTTCTTCTTCCGGGGTGTGCGTCGTCGGTGTGTCTGTCGTCGAATGACTCTTCGCTGTGCCCGTGGTTGTCTTTTAAGGGCTTTGGCGATCAAGACGCTGCCTGCTTCTTTAGCCCGTCGTTTGAAGGCTTGTCGGGGTGCCGTGCCTCCCAAGACATCACCGGCCACGTGCAATCCACTGCGTACCGCTTGTTTACCCACCGCTTTGACACCCCGTGTCACCAAGGGCAAGAACGTTTTCACGATGCTGCCCAGTATGTTCCCCAATCCGTGACCTCGTTGCATGCGTGCACCGCTAAAGATGGGCAAGCTCCCTCCCGTTTGTTTCTTGTAGTAGTCGGCATAGCTGGGCGTATGGCACTGGTAAGGCACGTACATTATACGAAGTGAGGAGAACGGGCTTGTCGGAAATGAAGTGTCAGCACCACTTTCCCTCGTTCGAATGCGACTGGGTGTCCCGTGTCATCTCTTATATCCACCGTGATCGTGTTGATATCGGTATGTCGTACGGGTAGGTAGAGTATATGGTTGAAACTCTGGGTGACTTGATCGCCATACTTCTTTTTAATGGGTATCACCCGTAACAGAGGTGTCTTCACATCGCCCACAATATGGCTGTCCACTGCGTCCGAGTAGACGTAGAGTCCGTACATACCTACTTTCATATCCATCACAACGTCACCGTTGTCGGTGGTGGGACCCGTGTAGACGCTGTAAGGCAGACCTAACATTTGCTGTAGCCTAGGACTGAGTTTCACACCCACGTTGGGGCTGAGCAGGAGACAGGCCTTGTCGTTGTGTGCGTTGACATCGAAGATCACGTGATTCTTGAAGGGATAGGCTTTCAGGGGTCTTGAACTATTCGTCACCTTGCGTAGAGACTTGTAATTCAACAAGGTGAGCAAACCCTCTATGAACGTCTTGGGCGTATCGTATTGGCCTTCGGGGAGAGTGAGTCGGTTTACTTTGCCTTCGTAGGTGACTTCGTACCATACTTCTTCGTCTCGTACGTTGTACCACGAGTAAGGGTATTGAATATCCACCAGTCCACATTCCCATCGTCCAGGTAAATGCAACGGTTGCGGTAATTGAGTCACGTACTTGGCCAAGGTGTTGTCAGGAAACACATCGAGTGAACTGTTACTGGGCAACGTGAGGTAAAACATGACGACTGAGCTTTCTGGCTTCTGCACCGGGCTTTAATAGGGTTCCCCTAGTAGGGTTCCCTAGTAGGGCTCCCACGCCTTGGGCGGCTGACCTTGGCGTCGTGATCGTCGCGGCGGTGTGGCCGGCATAGAGGTCGCATAGGGGTGAAAAGAGCGTCCCCGCCGTGAGGGTGTTTTGGGAGGAGTCTGCGGTTGCCATTCCCAGGTATGGGGAAGTCGAGAGGGTGCTTGCATCCAGTTCCAGCGTTCACCATTTCCTACCAATTCTCGAGGGGCGTGTGTGTCTTTCAACCCCTGAGCAAAGGCTTCCCAACCCGGTGGATTAGAGTGTTTGCGAGAACGTACCGTATCGTTGATCAGATCGGTGATATGAGACCCCGGCACCGCTTGGTTTCCAATCAGCAGCTGCCCCTGGTCGGTCCAACCCATATTAGGATTCTGTTTCACCTGGTCCAACAATAAACGAGCCTTGGTCTTGAATGCTTTAGGGACACTGGCCAACACTTCCTCTTCGAGCTGAGGTGAGGCCGAGGATGAGATTGTTGGCGTGGGTGTGGGTGGTGTGAGTGTGGGCGCTGCGGATAGTGGTGGTGGTGGTGTACTACTACCCCTATATTGATCCATAAACGTCTTGTACCGGTTCAGCGTATGATGGTAGAGTTGAATTTTCTCGTGATCGGGTAGTCGACGTTGGAGTATACTATTCATCTCTTCGTCCAGAGACTGGAGTTGTTGCACCGTGGCAGGTACGGGATAGGGTGATTGCAAACTCTGTAACAGTCGAGGTTCCACCAGCATCATTTTTTTCGTATGTTCCATGACGTTTTAGCGGGCTCCGCCCAAGATGGATCCTACTAACGGTCCCAGTACGGTGGCGGCTACGGGTGCGAGGAGTGCGCCGAGAAATCCACCTCGCTGTAACACCTGTTTCTTTTTCTTGACACTGCCCGTCTTCTTCACCAGCGTTCGGAGACCCGTCTTGTGCCGTTGCAATTTCCCTTTCTGCAGAGGACTGAGAGGAACATTCCCTTTTAACACATTATGCGCCACTTCACACAAACACCGTACCAAGTCTGCGTCCGCGCCGCGCACCAGGGCCCGGCCCACCTCCGGTGGCGCGCTGCGTAATACGCGGAGGGCCGGCGCGTGCTTCCGTATGCGTGCAGACATGATGAGGAAGTGAATGCTAGAGAGGGTTGTCTTCTTCTTTTATTTGGGTGTGTACACCGTCTGCAACTCACCGGGAAAAATGTGGGTGCGCAATCGAAGTGTCGAGGGTGTCTCTTGTTTCAAGTCGATGAGTAGATACCCGTGAGCCCCTTGGGTGGCATCTTCAAAGGCTTCCCGCACAAAGGCCGTGTTTTTAGGGTACATCTGTTTTGCCAGGTGCATAATTTGTGATGCGTCTCTGGGGTTTTTGAATAAGACCACATACTGAGCATTCAAACTAATGTTCCTGTGCTCTTTGTTCTTACTGAAGAGATTCTGGACGATGTAGATGATGCTCAACCGACGATGATGGCTTCCTTTGGTAAAGAGACGGGTGACTCGACTGCCCGTTTCGGTCATGAGATCGTCTACCACGACCAACGTGTCTTCTGGGATGTCCTCGGGAGGTAATCCTTCCACCAAGGTGAGTCCAGGGAGGCGTGCCAGTTCCTCGTACGCCGGTTGCCAAGCTCCATAACACCACAGGATGCGAGCCACGGGAGGTGAAATGAGGGCTGATCCGTGTTGGATCAGGCGTTGAACGAAGTGTGTTTTTCCCGACCCCGTCGGTCCAGCGATGAGACACGTGAAAGGATGCTGCCACCGAGGATCCATAGCGTTTTTATTTGGTGATTTGAGGTTCAGAGGCCCACCACCGTTGTCGTGGATCCCACCGGGGGTCGTAGTCGTGCGGGTACCGTTGCCGTGGTAAACGTGATTCACCGGATCTCCCTCTAGGTGTTTTTAGCGTCGTGGTGTTGGTGGTGGTGGTGGTGGTGGTGGTGGTGGGTGGTTGTCGTGATCGGCGTGCCTCGGAGGGTTCGTCGCTTCTGAGGGTAGATACGGGGGAGGCTGGCGGGGTGAAAAGAGGACTAGACCGCGTCGTGGGGCTGAGTATGTGTGGTGATAGGGTCCGTAGTCTGAGGGTTGATACGGCAGGCTGGCGGGTGAAAAGAGGACTAGACCGCGTCGTGGGCTGGGCATGTGGTGATCGCAGCGTCGTAGGAGAGAGGGTGGTGATGGTGTTGGGTGATTGCACTTGACGTTGAGGTGGGACCCCTGGTGGAGCAGCACTTGGACGAATGATGGAGAAACAGGATATCAGGTACGCGAAATCGTAGAACACGTCTCCAAATAAGGTACCCAGAAGCACTACTAGACACACCACAGTACCGACTTGTCCTTTTCGAGTCCGTAACAGTAAGGGTAGATGTGCACTATCCATGGTACAACCCTACACTGAAGGGTGTAGGTGATGTGAGGTAGAATTTATAGTCGTTTCATGTCACGGCCTGACACCCAGGAATTAAACGAACTGGGCCAACCTTGCCATTTGACGAAATGATAGGGGATGCCACGTCGACGTTCCGTTTTCAAAATCTTTTCCACCGTGTAGTAGTCTTTCCGTGTTTTCACCACCGGTTGTAATTCTGCCTCGTAAAACGTGCCTTGCAGTGTTTCTCCTTGTAGATCTTCCAGTTGATAGACGTGTGGATGTCGAGGCTTATGGCGAACGATGACAAAGTGCTCGTCACTCCAGTTGGGCAAGTAACTTTTCTCAAATTGCCGTTTGACTTTACTGATCCGTACCACATCTCCGCGTTTGTAACGTGGTGACGTGGGTGGACTGGGGTCTATCGAGTACAGCGTACGGCGCACTTGATGTTCGTTGCGTTCTGTCACATCGAGGGGAGCTCGCTGGATACTGCGATGATAGGCTCGATTGTACCCTTGGACCAGTTGAGGTAGTACATCGATGTACCGTCGGGTGTTTTTGGCGGTAAAATACTTGTACATTCGTCCTTTGAAGGTGCGATTGAATCGTTCCACCACAGAGGCTTTGATCTCGTTGTACGTATGGAAGAAAAACACCTTCTGTTTCTTAAGAAAGGCTTGAAAGTGACGGTTGAGAAATTCTGTGCCTTCATCCGTTTGCAAATAGAGGGGTTTGCGTCCCGTCTTGAAAATCTGCTGGAACGCCCGTACCAGATTCTCTCCTGTTTTGGTCCGGATCGGCAGTACCCATGCGTACTTGGATAAATATCGATACAGGTCAACAAGTACCGATGTCCATCATTGTGGGGTGCAAATCGACTCATATCCACCAAAGCAGCCTGCCATTGTGCGTCTACGCCTCCTACGATGACTCGGTTACGGCGAAAATGTCGTCGGGCTGCTCGATGTAAGCTATAAGTGTCTTGGGTTTTTAACCATTCTCGAACTTCAGTTCGACTGATGCCTTGGGAATGTGCAGCTCGAGCGAGCGCTCCCACAGCGCTATAAGCGGCTGGACTGGTAGGGTTGTAATACAAATCTGTTAACACCTTGTTCACAGTGGTACGCCACGTAGATTCCTGCCGCCCAGCTTTTCTCATTCCCTTTCGGGTGCCTGTCTTCCTGCCCCTCATCTGGGTGCCCCTCGTCTGGGTGCCCGTCCGGGTTGCGCTGTGGTGTGTTCGCTTCATGAGTAGACACGGACACTCTAGCCTGTGTGCACCCTATAGATATAGTACTTCATCGACAATGGGGATTACTTTTTCCAAGGCTGTCCATAGATCAGGGTCCAGAGTAAAACCACCTTGCTTCAGACAGAGGAGTCGAGCAAAAAAGGGACCGCGGAAAATGTAGACGTCGTCACACAGGTGAATGCTATCACCGTCCAGGTCACCCAACAACACCCGTTTCAAGGTAGTCCAGCCTTCCGGTGACAAAGAGACACGCGCTTGGGGTTCACACGTACACCAACACCTACTGTCGTCATCGATGAGCTCCACTCGTTTGGGGTACAACAATAGGGTGCAGCCAGGTGTAAGAGTGCGGGTGGCCACAGAGTTCGCGTCGGGGTGCAGTAAGTCGTGGACGTCGGGGATAATAGCTTTCAGCGCGTGCCATAATGCCGGACGGAGTATGATAGGGGGACCACCACGCTTTTCTAACCGGGGAAAAAAAGAATCATCTCTACCACTTCGTAGGTAGACACCTACTCCCACGTGCATGAAATCGACTTCGGGCTCTTTTCCCTGTAACAACCGTGTCAATAGAGTCCATCCTGCTAGGGTTAAACATAGCTTCACCTCTCGGGGATGTTCTTCGATGAGCTGCAGTTGATGGTCATAGACGATCAGGGTGACGTGAGGAGTGAGTTGGAACAAAGCAAGCTCCCCAAGTGCTCCGTGCGCTGCCATGATGGTGAATGACAAAACACCGACGAGGGAGGCCTGTATATATTGAAGGGTCCACGTTTTTTTGTTGTTTTTTGTTTTTGTTTTTTCTCCTTCTCCGCTTCGTGAAAGTCCGTGATCACTCGGTAGGGTCTATTAAAACCTAGTCCGTAGCCGTACACGTTATAGTTTTTTTTCGTCCCTCTCTCTATCCGTACCCGTATACGTTATAGTTTTTATTTCCCCCACCTTCGTGAAAGTCCGTGATCATTCGGGCTGTAATGTTATAGAGATAGGAATGAGTTTAACCTGGGAATTTGCCATAGCGAATTTTGTGCAAAATGTGAGGATTGAAAATTAACCCAGGAAGGTATGTGCGCGCGGACGTCGCGATTCTTCGCCGACGTCCGCGCGCTGGCTCAGACCCACAACGAAAAAATGTTTCAGGGCCAACCCTAATGTTATAGAGATATGAATGGATTTAACATGGGAATTTGCCATAGCAAATTTTGTGCAAAAAGTGAGGATTCTGCGGGGACCCAGCAGGCATCACTCGCGGCTAAATTAGACCAATCAGCGACGCGTAGTTCAACTCTAATGTTATAGAGATACGAATGGATTTAACATGGGAATTTGCCATAGCCAATTTTGTGCAAAATGTGAGGATTGAAAATTAACCCAGGAAGGTATGCTGCGCGCTATATTGGCCAATCAGCAGTCGAGAAAAAGAGCCAATGAGCTATCAATAAAAGAACCAATGAGCGATCGATAAAAGAACCAATGAAGGAGCATCACCCCCGTTGAAACAGCCAATGAAAATCTACTCTAGTTTCAGTATAAAACCAGCGGCCGTGGGGAGAAGCGTCATTCAAATCACATTTGGCAGACTATCAAGACGTATCGACAGATTCAAGAAAATCATGAACAGGGTGGCCAAGATGTCCACGACCAAGGCTTCGGGGCGGATGGTAGAGGCAAAGAGGCAGAGAGCGGAGGTGGCGAAAGCCATTAAAGCCTTCTGGCTAGGGGAAATCCAGCAATGGTGCCGCCAAGTGAATAACAACTTTACACGGGAAGCGGGGACAGTTCTACACGCCCTCATCGTTCTAGCTAGAACTCTGTCGGATGAGGAGTGGTTGCACCATCTTCGAGCGGCCCTGGACGAGCTACATCAACAACAACAACCTCGTCCACAAGTCCAGCCAGCATTCATCGACATCGGTGAGCTACAAATTCCACCAGCATCGTTTCTAGACGATCTGCCCATCGATGTCGATGAAGATGAACAACAACATCAACATCGTTACCAGTTGGAACCTGGCCGCTACTTTTCCGTCAGCAGTTTGGAGTAGACAGGCAAACTCCCCCTGAATAAAACAGGGTAAACAAATTGACCTTAACGGCCCTTTTCAGGGCCACCCCAATCTACCGAAAGGGGAACTTCTAACTTGGCACATTCAATTCAAATCAGGTCCTACCTGGTGAATCTCCTCTCCTCTATATTCTATGATTACCAATCTCCAACTCCAAAAAACAATCCCTGCCCTCAACGGTCCTTTTCAGGGCCAACCCCTAGCCTTCCAACACACAGTTTTTTTTCTCAGTGTTCAGGGCCAACCCATGCAAAAAAATTCAGGGCCAACCCCTAGCCTTCCAAACACAAAAGACCCTTTTCAGTTTTCAGGGCCAACCCATGCAAAAATGTCCCTCTCCCCCTCTATGATTTTTACCAATCTCCCTCACCTCACCAAACAAAACAAAACAATATTTTTTTTTACACTCGGCTATTGCTCAATCTCCTCACCCTCTCTCATTATCCATCTCCCCACAACGAAAATTTTTTTACACTCCGCTATTTCCAGCATTATTCGGTTACCGTACATTCATACTAATACCTGGGCGCTGTTAGTAGGAAGTTTCCATTGACTAAGTGTTATTTACCTATTGTTACCTAGGTGTGTGTGTGCATGTGCAGGAGTTGGTGTTATTTTTTGTGCTTTGAATTAGAAGCTTCCTCTTTCGAAAGATTGGGTGGCCCTGAAAAGGACCTTTGGAAAATGTAAGGGGTTACATCGTTTGGGAGAGGTTTCTCCGCCTCTGGGTACACACCGGGCAGTCGAGGGCGATGAGTTGACACTCTATGGGGATGTAAGTGGACATAGGCTCTGTTCGGTGGGCATGTCTGTGAATACAGGATACACACAGGGCTTGATGGCCGCATGGAAAAATGGCATATTTAGCAAAGCGTCTAGAGCATTCCACACAGCGTTAATACTGTGGTGGTTTCCATATTGCGTCTGGTGCCAGTCTTCTTTTTATTGCGGCAGCGTAGTCCTCCATCTCTTTAATTTGTTCTCTTTCTTTTTTTCTTTTTTTTCTCTCTTTTTCTGTTTTTCTTGGTCTTCTTCTTCTTCCAGTAATGGCGGCTGTAAAATATCCATCTGTTCTTGTTCTTTTTTTCCCCCTTTTTCTGGCTCTGCCAACTCATCGGGTAGGAGTTGAGCTTGGAGGCTGTGTTCTTCATGTTGTTGGAAGATATCTTCTAGCACTCGGTCAAACCGCTGGTATTGGAGTGTGGTGACATCCGCTGCCACTTGTGCTCCTTCGTCGTGTTGAATCTCGCCGCCCTGTACCGGTTGGTGTTGTTCATCTATGAATAGGTCTTGTAATATATTATCCAGCCAATCTTCATCGTGTACCATGCCGATGAAATTCTCCTCTACCGGTTGGTGATGTAGTTCATTATCTATCAATAGCTCTTGTAATAGGTTGTCAATCGCTCCATCAATATCCATGGTTTCAGCCATAGCCATGATGTAGTTGTGAATGAATGGCGAGATACTGCGCGCTTTTTATAGTCTAACCGTAGAGCACGCGCATGAGCGCGCGGACGTCAGCGAAATCTCGCCATGAAAACATTCCGCTGGCTCAGGCTCGCAGGAATTTTGTGTTTCTTTTCCAATTTTAAACCGGTGTGATTTTGCAATAAATGCGAGTCGACGTGTCAAATTTATTTCAACTTGAACTGGGGGAACTGATCGTGTAGCATTGAAAAATTCAGAAAGCTAGCGGCAGGCTAACCCACTATTTTTAATCATTTTATCGATTTTTACACCCGTAACGTTATGGGTATTATGGTATGGAAAACCCGGTACACTTGAAATAAATCGGTTTACCTCCGTAATACCTCACAGCTTATAATGTCACCCTGAAAATTGCAGCAGGTTTATCGAAAGAAAAGTAGGAATTTTTATCCTATCACGCGGGCTACAGTAACACAGTCTGCAGGCAAATGTGAGTACAGCTATGCCTGTCAATGGGCTGTGTTACCGTAGCCCGTGTGATAGGATAAAAATTCCTACTTTTCTTTCGATAAACCTGCTGCAATTTTCAGGGTGACATTATAAGGCTGTCATGAACATACCTCACGTATTTTTACGGAGGTAAACCGATTTATTTCAAGTGTACCGGGTTTTCCACACCACCCTACCCATAACGTTACGGGTCTAAAAATCGATAAAATCATTAAAAATAGTGGGTTAGCCTGCCGCTAGCCTTCTGAATTTTTCAACGCTACACGATCAGTTGCCCCAGTTCAAGTTGAAATAAATTTTATACGTCAACTCGCATTTATTGCAAAATGACACCGGTTTAAAGTTGGAAAAGAAACACAAAATTTCTGCGAGCGTGATGCCAGTACAATATATCAATGGAGAGATTTCGCTGACGTCCGCGCGCGCCATTTTGGAGCCGCCATTTTTTAGGAAAATGGCGGCTCCAAGATGGCGGCTCCAAAATGGCCGCCTAGACTATAAATAGTGCGCAGTATCTCGCCATTCATTCACAACTACATCATGACTACCAGACGGAGGCTATTCAACGCACAAGATCCTAGAGAACATAGGGAAGTGGTTCGTACCAGTGGAGATGACAACGATGAACATGTGACAATAATTACCAGCTTACAGCGGGTGCATGAACATCATATTGCCGATACGTTGAGACGGCGAAGTGAACAACAAGACCAAGAGATAAGGGACGCTATGGACGATGAGGATGTGACGGACGATGAAGAACTCCCCGAGATAGAGTGGTTAAATAGTAGACCCCCAGCAAATACAGCGGCTACCCAAACGCCGGCTACCCAAATGCCGGCTACGGAAACAGGAATGACAACGCCAGCTACCACAACGCCAGCTACCACAACTCCGGCTACAGCAACAGGAATGACAACACCACCCTCTTGGACAGAGATGGTGCGCCTGAACGAACATATTGATCAAATGAACGAACACATTGATCAAATAGAAGAGTGTAAACTACGTTAACAACTGACTAAGGAAGAGAATAAATGCACCTGTAGCGTGTGTAACATCGAAGAGACCATGTACGCCTTGTTCCCGTGCGGTAACCTATGCCTATGTCGGGAATGCTGGGTATCCCTAACATGTATAGGGGGGACGTGCCAGTGCAGTGAGACGGAGGAACTGCATTTAAAGATACGATGCCCTGTGTGTAGGGCGTGGGTGTCCGGGGTGAAGAAAATTTTCCGCCCGTAAAACAGTGTGATAACACTTTCCAAAGCCCCTTTTCAGGGCCACCCAATCTTTTCGAAAGAGGAAGCTTCTAACTCAAAGCACAAAAAAACACCAGCTCCCATCACCCTATGAAAACCTAAGGTCTTCACCACAGTAGACTCTTAGTGTTGAATTTTGTAATACAATTATCTTTTGACATGTCTAGACTTGTTTGTGTTTGTCTGGGGTTTTTCCCCACAATGGCGGCTAATCCGCCATTTTGGAGCCGCCATTTTCCCAGCGACCGGAAAAAAAACCCAGTACATCAACAGACACAGACAAGTGTGGACATGTTCAAAAGGTGACACTCAATGAACACTAACACCCATTTTGAATTTCTACTATTTTTTATTAGCACAATAGAATGAACGTCTTCACCACAGTAGACTCTGGGTATTGAATTTTAATACAATTATACGCTATCAAGGCGCTTCAATGAACGTAGAATGAACATAGAATGAACATAGAATGTAGGAATACGATAATGTCTGAATGTTCAATGCAACAAGACTTGAAATGTTAAATATTTATACAAGACTAACACAGTCGAATGAACGTTTTCACCACAGTAGACTCTGAGTATTGAATTTTTTAATACAATTATACGCTATCAAGGTGCTTCAATGAACGTAGAATGAACATAGAATGTAGGAATACGGTAATGTCTGAATGTTTCAATGCAACAAGACTTGAAATGTTCAATATTTATGCAACAAGACTTGTTTGAACTCATCATCGTCTTTCCGCCCCTGGTGCACGTAGATGAAGGTAGCAATCTGTTCACGTGGAATTCTGGGTGGACAGGCAGCTTCCAATGCCTGGGCAATTTGCACCTCGGTCACGTCCTGTAGTGCCTCAGTGATGAGCGCGTCTGATGGTATACTATTGTCCACACACGTATGCGTGTTGAAGGCCCCGTTCTTGTTCACACAGCCTGCACATTGCTGGATACGCAAGTGTCGAATGCGGGGTCTGAGATGATCCAGGAATGTGTCGATGTACTTGTTATAAATATACTGAGACACCTGGTCAGACAGGGCTTCATCAATTATAGCTGTGAGACTCTGCGACTTCCGCCACGCCATTATTTTCAAGGTGACGCCCTGAGGACAAGGAATACGCTCTTGCGTATCTGACCTCATTTTCCATTTCCGTATATGCACCAGGAGCATGTCGTTGAATCTAGAACAGCTGACAAAGATGTCGTCACCCACATAAAATTTCGCTTCGTCACTCCCCTGGTCGCGAATAACCGCATCGACGGCGTAATCAATGGCCTGTAGTTTTAGCCAGGTGTCCAACGTCAAGGCAATATGCTTAGCTGGTTTGTCGTTAAAGACCGGTGCGTTAAAATGCACTTCCTCTTCTTTGACACTCACAGTTAAATAGGGTGAGAGCTCCCAAGTGTTCGTGTGGGCTGCCTGGTAGGCCTGCTGGATAATGTCATTGATCTCCTGCACAGACATAGGAAGTAGCACCTCTTCTTTCGCTGCCTCAGGCACTTGCTGGGGCACCGGCTGAAGCACTTGCTCAGGTATTTCTAAAGGTGTTAGTCGGGGCCGTTTGGGTCGTGCACCGCGTTTGGCAGGTACACCAGACTCTGGGTGCGTACGGTTGGTAGCTGTACGCTCTTGGGCTTCAAGTAGATCTGCTACTTCTTCAAGTTTGGTAGCTGTACGCTCTTCGGTGATGTCCATGACTAAGATATCATCTTGTGAATCCTGGGCTTGAAGTAGATATGCTAGTTCTTCATTTCCCGTCTTCTTCAGCGCCTCCACGAAGGCTAGAAATGCATAGGGGCCACGGCGCAGTAGATCGTCGATGAGGGCTCTGTTTTGTCGTGAAGTGGTGTTCTGCGCCATGATATCTTCGACACCGTGTTTAAGCATTATGTTTTCCTCCATAAGCAGATCACATAATTCGGCCACATGCTGCATCTCATCAATGAGGCGAACACGGTACTGTTGAAGCTTAACTCGCTGGGATGACTCCATGACTGTGGGCTCAGGCTGGTCAGTAGCTGCTACGGTGTAATAGGCTGGTGAAGTTGCACTGGTAAAATGAAAACCTTCTCCACGTCTCATACAGGCAGGCAGGCAGGCAGGCAAGCAGGCAGGCAGGCTGGTCAGGCAGGCAGGTAGGTCAGAGAGCTCCGTAGGCTAGTGCAATGAATACACCAAACCACTAAAAATCACCTCCTTTTATACGTTTTTCTTGGAGCCGCCATCTTGGAGCCGCCATTTTTCTAAAAAAATGGCGGCTCCAACATGGCGGACCATCGCCATCTTGGAGCCGCCACATGGCGGCTCGAACATGGCGGCATGCCAGGGAAAAACCCCAGACAAACAAGTCTGGACATGTCCAAAGGTCACGCACTCATTCACCCAAACCGGAAGTGACGTCATTTTTACATCCGGGTGAAATGTTCGTCCATTTAGCCTTTATATACTACTCCCATATACCACAGAAGGTGGTCTGGGTGTAAATAAATGAATTGAATTGAAATTGAACTGGCGATCCACCTGCTGTGACGTCATTAGGGGTTGTTCATGTTAATAGGTAAAGATCCCTCCGCTTTACATGTTCGACCATATCCAACCCATTCTCGCGTGTAATAACACTAACATTTTAAGTGTCGTATAACGGAACAGACGTGAAACACACAGTCAGATTCCTGCCGCCGACCGATTAATCTATCAACTTTGGAACGGTGTCACCATTCTAATGTGTATTGGGAATAGATATAAAAATCGAGGTATCTGTTCGGAAATCATTTAGGCTACTTTTCAATCATCGTGCCAAGCAGAATAGTCTATCACAATCACCAGTCGTATTGATAGTATGGAGCCGAGTCGATTGAAAGATCTGCATTTGTGGTTAAAACGCCGACTGAAAATTACCAACAAGCCAATGAACCCGAATAATGCGCTTCACAATCGTCCAAAAGGGTTTGAGAAAAATGTCATATTTACACAGCCGCCATTTTGTCCTCCACCGTCGAGAATGCTGTATCGTTATAGTTGGGGTTTGGTTTAAAATCATTTCACCATAACCACGTTCTTGAACACTCTGACCGGTTTTAGTGAAATTTTGTGTCGTACCATGGGAAAAGTCGTGAATTCGTATTGATTTTATTTCCAGACCGTAAACGCAAAATAAGTTGGGAAGACATAGTTCGCCCCTTAAAGACACGTCGCATTGAGAAAGAAGAACGACGACCATTAAATATTGTGCGTGGGGGTTTCTCTCTAAATGACATCAGAGGTGCCATGTACCCTGGACACCAGACGACAGCCACCTCTCTTTGTGCCATTTTACTTGCTAAATCTACCTCGCCCGCCGCATGGTCAACAGGAGTCATGGACAGACTCCTCTTGCAAGGTGACAAACTTCACAGCACGCGGGTCATGCATCTGGACAAAAACAACGCTCACCATGTGGATCTTAAGCCAGAGAAACTGCCCGACAGAATCGCCATGAGCCAGAAAGAATACTCCATCCAATACACAACCATAACACAAGGGTTTTTAACCGATGAGAACGACCATTCTATTTCTAGAGATTACTACAGTCAGGTTCAGAGCACAAACCCACCTGTAGGACTCCTATGTCAGTGGATATCTCAGTACCTATGATTGCCTTTTGGGCTAAAATCATTACAGGAAAAAGTGAAAAGTATACAAATTTAGGTTATCAAGGCTTAAGGTTAATTTGTGGTGAGGAATCTTTGTGGTTGAAAAAGATAGCAGAAATATTAAATAATTGTGTATTGAGTTATGTATGGAAGCCTCAGCAATTCTGCAGTGTGAAGTGGCTTGTTTCAACAGTAAGACGAATATTAACAGACCAGCATCTTCAAAACTGGCATGAAAGAATATCTACTTTATCAAAAACAGAATTTTATCAAATTGTCAAAATAAATACTGCATTTGAAAATTATCTTATTATCTTACCGCCTCGGTTGAGAAAAAGCATGATCAAATTTCGAACTTCCAATCATAGACTTCCGATTGAAACAGGCCGCTGGACTAGGACCCCACGTCAAAACAGATTATGTACATTATGCGATTCAGCAGAGGTTGGGGATGAATATCATATTTTTTTCCACTGTACTCGTCTAACTGAGATAAGAAATCGATATTTACCTAAATATTACTGCAAATATCCTAATGAAGAGAAGACGAAAAATCTGTTTAATAATCCATCAACAAAGGTATTAATCGGTTTAAGTAAGTTTATCCAGCAAGCCCTTGCTTTGACAACTGCATTTGGCGAAACATAACAAGTGATGTGTAATATTAACTGACTATCAGCTTGATGAATCGACACTATTGTCTGTCTGAAAAAACTTTATTATTGTTTACTCTAGGAAAGCATCTGTATACAACTTGAAACTCTGTTCACCATTGACTGTATGTACATTCCCCCCCTTATGCCAGAGATTCTGGTCTGGGTGAAATAAAAAGCATAGTATAGTATAGTATTCATCGCAATTGATAGATGTGGAGTCGTCAAAGAATGTCCTATGAACCGTATATGTTCAATTGTATCCATATATCTCCCTAGTATAATCCGTGGCGTGTCCGACTCCTCCTACTCCTCCTCCTCCTCCGCTTTACTCACTGCACAGCGGGTCGCATAGGTGTGGCGAGGGACAGGGTGGGGCGAGAGACGTGGGGTTTTCGCTACCTGAGATTCCATGGGCCAGGCTTGCACCCTACAGTAGAATGGGGCGACTGCGCATGCGCGATGAGTAGTAGTATAGAAAAGGCACGCGATCTCCCTATCCCTATAGGTTTGGCGCGGGATAGGGTGGGGCGAGAGACCTGGGGTTTTCGTTACCTCAGATCCCATGGGCCAGGTTTGCACCCTACAGTAGAATGGGTCGACTGCGCATGCGCGACGAGTAGTGTGCGATGAGTAGTATAGAAAGGGCACGCGATCTCCCTATCGCTATAAACTAACCCATGGGGGTGAATGAGCCATGGGGGTGAATGAGCACTCGATAACGTGGGTAAAACGTCACTTGAGTTTAGGTGGAGATGGGGTTAAACATAACAAATCTTCTATTGGGGTGTATCGGCTCACTGGTGGAGAAATCATTGTAATATTAGCCCTGATGTTTGGAACTTCCGATTTGTAAATAGACCGCGGACTAGACAGGAGATAGAACAACTCTATGGTGCTAGAAACCCAGATAAGATCACAATACTGTAATCACATAGAAGGAGGACGCCATGTACCCTGAACACCAGACGACAGCCACCTCTCTTTGTGCCATTTTACTTGCTAAATCTATCCTCTCCCCCCCCCCCCACCGCATGGTCAACAGGGGTCATGGACAGACTCCTCTTGCAAGGTGACAAACTTCACAGCACGCGGGTCATGCATCTGGACAAAAACAACGCTGACCATGTGGATCTTAAGCCAGAGGAACTGCCAGACAGAATCGCCATGAGCCAGAAAGAATACTCCATCCAATAGACAACCATAACACAAGGGTTTTTAACCGATGAGAACGACCATTCTATTTCTAGATTCAGGTTCAGAGCACAAACCCACCTGCGTTATTATTGAAGCAATTCTTACAACAACAACACGCGGGAACTCTGCTGACAGTAGAAAATAATACTGTTGCCATATTCTGTGATAACGCTGATTGCTACCTGTTTAATGGTTCCAGAAATACGAACAAACCTTTCTCAATAAATGACCACGAGGCCTCTTTGTGTAAATTTCGAGATGTCGACCATTTGTCCTCGTACATATGCCAGAAGTTTGTGAAAGACGGACCGTACTATCTGACAATTGTGGACGTTAGTGTTGACTTTGATGCCTGGGCCGAAATCTCTTTTACTCCCCATCTTCCTCTGGTGTGAACCATTTTCATGTTATAATAAAATACGCGAGAAACTGAAAAATAGGTTAGAAGTCAGTGCTAGCTATAATGTCAAAAATAAAACTGGGCGATAGTTTGAAATCTGAGCATGTGTTCATAGCATGAATAGAATAGAATAGAATAGTTTATTTGCGTAAAAGTTGTGCCCAGCAGGGCTAAAACGCAATCATACATACATATAAAACATACACAACTACAAACATCAGACAACAGATAAAACATGCAAATATATAAAAGGGTTTCCATTTACCCGACATTAAAATAGCCATATTAAAATATGTATGTGATCAATGGTTCTATAGAACGTCCAGTTCAGTTTGATTGGCACTTAGCATGTGTCCATATTTGAACAAGTCGCGTGTAAAAGCGCACCATTGTACGTAAAATTGGTCACATGCACACATCACATTTGGAAACATATCTCGTAGTTTTAAGTCGTTAATTTTTTTAATTTTTTTGGTGCACATTCTATTTCATAATTCCTTCGAAAATGGTCATATTGTCAAGTTTTTAGTGATTTGTGTGAACAAATTTTGACATTTTACTAAGTCCAGACTTGAACACTAGCGTCCACTATTTTTGACAGTGTATATTAGAGTGAAATGAACTTTGTGTTTCCACATCCACAGACCACAGAACTGTGATAAGTATTCAATAAATGAGATACGAGTAATTGTTTCTTTGTTTGTTCTTGGTTGTTGGTTGATCGAAAACCTGCAATTATTCGCACTTGTACTCTAATCTAATGCGACAATAAGCCACCGAAAACTTGATTTAATTCACTTTGGTGGATGGCCTTTCTCTTTGTTCTCATAAGACATCATGCTGGGATTCTTCATGTCACACAGTTTCGGTATGATTGGCACTTAGCAGCCTTCGGCATACGTAAAATTATCGTTACCGCCATTTATAAACCTAGTATCGGGATTAAATGGAGTAGGTCCAAATATACCGGAAAACACCAACTGTGATTGGATTTAACGTAAAGTTAATAGGAAAGAACTGAATCTGAACATTTGTAATTATATCGATATATTTTGTTAATCAGTATCGTACGATAACGTGGGTAAACGTCACTTGAGTTTAGGTGGAGATGGGGTTAAACATAATAAATATTCTATTGGGGGATATCGGCTCACTGGTGAAGAAATCATTGTAATATTAGCCCTGATGTTTGGAACTTCCGATTTGTAAATAGACCGCGGACTAGACAGGTGCTAGACTGGGCGAACTCAATGTGTACATATGTCCTTAACAAATGTTGTGTTAATACTGACTGCAGACTGAACTGGGTTTCAAACACTGGAATTGAGGAAGTAAATTCCTGCTGCAAATTCTTTATTGATGTATATCTCCATCTATATAGACAGGTGACACTGAATCGAGATAAGATCACGATACTGTAATCACTGTACTGTAATACTGTAATGAATCTAGGAGTCACTGCATAGTTATCGAATTCACTTTGAAATGATCAAAATGCCATGATGCTATCTTAGCGTCCTTGTCGTACAGATGCGGTTTGTCGGGAAATCTTAACACAAACATAAAATTGTGACAGTCGTGCAAACGATGTAGCGTCAGTAGTGAGAACACAAGAGATATACTAGTAACGTGAGGTCTAAAGGAGAATTACATAAGAAATATAAAAAATACAATGGGTTGCGCTAAAATAAATGAATTTCGCTGGTTTGCAAACAAAAGTAGTCAGTACAATTAAGTCCGGCCGAATCGATGTCCTTAAATCCAGATTAATTTTGTTATCAGTACTAGTATATATAAATACTGTTATACGATCACTTTCTAAATGATAAAAAATATAGTACTAGTATGGTTTAAACAGGAAATAGTACCAGAAGTAGGACCGTCTTTGATAATGCCTTAGTCTTAATTTTTTTATCTCATCTATTGCTGCATTGCACAAACACCATAATAGCTATAATTCTGTACAAAAATTGGAAGACGCATGTGCTGGCTTGATCGCGAACCTACTGTCCCTGTGGGACAACTTTAGGCTCATTTCACTGGCGATTCACTGTTAAGCGATCCACCTGCTGTGACGTCATTAGGGTTAGTTTTCTCCCCTCACAGGCTCGATCATGTTAAACCTATAGCCGCGTGTAATAACATTAACACTTAAGTATCGTATAACAGGACATCAATCAAACACAAAATGAGATAATTGTGCGTTACGATAAGTTATCATCAATATTCCAGCATGACATTATTACCAGTGTCATGTGAGAAGTGATCAATCAAATACTAGCTATTGATCGGAAATAGTACTTTTCTCAGTAAAGCAGAGCAACGACAAAGGGTAAAGTGCCTGATGACCTAACCAGGCTCATCTTTATGCACAAGACGTCATCTTCGTTTACACGTCGAAGAAACCTTGATGGCTCTGACCACATAAAGTAATCAAAAGTCGAGTTGCGCGTCCCAACATACTCAACGACTGTGTGTGGGGTGACGTATTCTCTCAGTATTCACGCTATTCTCCCATTTTATGGTGATAGGTGTGGCCAGATACATATGACAGTCAATCAATGGCCACTCATATGGCCTATTTCGAAATTCAAATTGATTTGAGGTCAATGACGTTTCATCGGTGGGCCGATATATC
>JAVTVY010022653.1:0-91915 GCA_036873755.1 Hanleya hanleyi | reverse complement strand
AGTGACATCTCAAGGCATATTAGGAAAACCAAATTTGACAAGAAGCTGAATGCATCCTCAACCTATTGTCCGGAAACCAAATTTTAAATTTGCCACCAGGTGTCGCCACCTGTAGGTCCAAGTGGGCGAAATGCAATCCCAAGGATCATTTGATGACATGGTGTATCAGCATACAAACTTTGGGAAGAATCTGAAGAGCCGGGGTTATTGCCCGGAAACCAAATTTAGATTTGTATGCACAAGTGTGCGAAACACAATCCCAAGTGACATCTTATGACACATGAATACCAAATTTGATAAGAATCCGATGAGCAGTTGTCAAATTATTGCCAGAAACAAATTTCAGTTTTTTCCACCAGGTGTCGCCACCAGTATGCAAAAGCAGGTGAAATACAATCTCAAGGGACATATCATAGCATGATACCTGCATACCAAATTGGAGAAAAACCTGATGAGCGAAATCAAATTTAGATTCGACACGAGGTGGTGCTACCTGTAAGCACAAGCGGGCGAAACGCAATCCTAAGCGACATCATATGTCACGATATATTCATACCAGATTTAAGAAGAATCTGACGAGCGGTTACCAAGTTATTACCCGGAAACAAATCTGGTATTTCGCCACCAAGTGGCACCACCTGTAAGTAAAAGTGAGCGAAACGCAATCATGCATGCTAAATTTGAGGAGATTCCGATGAGCAGTTCTCAAGTTAATAGCTGAAAACAAATTTTGATTTTAACACCTGATGGCGCCACCTATAGGCGCAAGTGGGCGAAATGCAATCTTAGGTCATGTTATTACCCGGAGACAAATTTGGGATTTTGCCACCAGGTGGCACCACCTGTAAGTGCAAGTGAGTGAAAGGCAATGCCATGCAACATCTCCCGGCATGGTACATGTAAATGCATGCTAAATTTGAGAAGAATCCGATGAGCATGCAGTTCTCAAGTTATTGGCCAAAAACAAATCTCAAATTTTGTCATCAGGTGGCGTCACTTTCTGAGCAGAAGCGGATAACGCACTCCCAAGCAACATCTCGTGGCAAGGTACAATGTATATGCATGCCTAATTTGGGAAGAATTTGATGAGCAGTGCTCAAGTTATTACCCGGAAACCAAATTTCGAGCAACATTTCAAAGCGTTTCAAAGTTATTGCTTGCAGCAGAAAAGAGCGGAAAGAACCCTAATGGTGCCACCAACAGGCAGATCTTTCTGAAACGCAATACCAATCAACATCTTGTCACAAGGAATGCATATGCAACTAGATACAGTCGATCGAATACGATTGGAGGCATGCCTTTTGCATCTTTAGTAAAGGAAACATTCATAATTTGTGAAGAAAGTAAAAACGTAAAACTTAGGAAAAACATCATTAACATGGCCCCATAAGATAACTTGAGGGTATCCACATACCAAATTTAAAAGAATTCATTAAGGTCCAACAATTACTGTCCGGAAATGCAATTTTACCTTGGCCCTCAGGTAGCACCATGTGTAGGCAGATAGGCATAAAAAATAATCCCAAACGAGATCTTGAAGCAAGATCCCTTGACATGGGAAACAGAAAATGTTAACTTGGCCTACAGGTGGTGCCACCTATGAGCAGATCGACAAAAAAAACAATACCAAGTGAAACCTTCAGGTAAGGTACATGTATACCAAGTTCATTATTAAGTATTAAAAAGTTATTGTCTGGAAACAATTTTAAATTTACCCCCAGGTGGCACCACCTATAAGTGGGTCGGCATGAAAAAAAATGCCAAACGAAAAATTGAGGCGAGGTACCTACACACCAAATTTGGAATGAATCGGTTCAGGTTTTTAAAAGTTATTGTCTGGAAACACTTAACTTAGCTTTCAGGTAGTTCCCCTATCAACATGAAAAACATTCTCAAGCCAGATCTTGAGACAAGGTACCATCACACCAAATTCGGAAAGAATGCTTAAGGTTTTCAAAAGTTATTGTCTGGAGATGCAATTTAATTTGGCCCAAGGTGGCGCCACCCAGAAGCGGATTGGCAAGAAAAACAATTCCAAGCAAAAATATATACATGTAGACAAGGGATCCATTTACCAAATACAAAAACATGGGTCTGTGCCTGATAAATTGAAATCTTTTGGGGTTGCAATTATCCCAATATTGCAGACAACACACAAATTTCAGCTTGTGCCAAGATATATTGGAGATATATACATGTATGCTCAACCACAATATATGAGGGTCGGGCGAGGGCTAGTTTGGGAGATAGAGGGTGTGGCTCGGCGCCCTGGGGATGGGGACATGCTCTTCTTGAGGGTAGTGGTAGGTGTGCTGACATGAAAGCCATAGAAAGCTCCCTGTACATGAAACAACCACACTGACAACAATTTTGCACCCAATTCACTGTTTTTGGGGCAATTTCATACTTCAGGACCTATGTTGTCTGCTTTGGAATGTAACATATAATATAGCCATTTTCCCGGTTCAAATCGGTTATGGACTGAGATTCAGCTTGGACAAATAAATATATCCCATTCACTTAGGTTTAAACAAAGGGCCATAACTTTTGAAAATATAACCAAAAACAGAGTAACTTCACGCTGCATACCTATGGGTCACTGACCACATATCATGCAAATTTCATACTTGTTCATACAATAATTAATATTAACCGAGATCCAGACTTACAAATCCCAATTCACAAAGATTTGAAGAAAAAGGGCCATAACTCTTGAAAATATAGGCGAAATGTGGAGAAACTTCACGCCGCACAACTACAGGGCACGGACCATATATCCTGCAAATGTCCATACAATATTAACCGAGATCCAGCCCGGACAAGTTCCAATTCACAAAGATTTGAAGAAAAAAGGGCCATAACTCTTTAAAATATATGCGAAACGTGGAGAAACTTCACGCTGCACAACTATAGGGTACTGACCACACATCCTGCAAATTTCATAATTGTCCATACAATATTAACCGAGATCCAGCCCGGACAAGTCTCGATTCATGAAGAATTCAGGAACAAAGGGCCATAACTTTTGAAAATATGAGCGAAACGTGGAGAAACTTTACGCTGCACAACTGTGGGTCACTAACCACATATCACGCAAATTTCATACTTGTCCATACAACATTAACCAAGATACAGCCCGGACAAGACCCATTCACAGAGATTTCAGAAAAAGGGCCATAACTCTTGAAAATTATAACGGAACTCGAAAAAAAACTCTACGCTGCACAACTACGAGCCACTGGCCACAGTCCATGCAAGTTTCAATCCTGTCCATGAAATATTAACCGAGATATTGCCCGGACAAGATATTCGGACGGACGGACAAAGCGATCGCTATATGCCCCCCCTCTAGTTAGAGGGGGGGGGGGCATAAAAAACAGGAGTTCGGTACTGCGGGGATTTCCCCACCAGTTATTTCATATTATACTTCTGAAATATAATAAGGTTCATGCAAAAGCTTTAGGGTAAATCATATGATGTGGAATAGAATGATTTCATAGCAAAGTTGAAGGATATTGCAGACAACACACAAATTTCAGCTTCTGCCAAGATATATTGGATACATGTATGCTCAAACACAATATATGAGGGTCGGGCGAGGGCTAGTTTGGGAGATAGAGGGTGCGGCTCGGCGCCCTGGGGATGGGGACATGCTCTTCTTGAGGGTAGTGGTAGGTGTGCTGACATGAAAGCCATAGAAAGCTCCCTGTACATGAAACAACCACACTGACAACTGCATGCCATCATCTATCACAGTCCGAAAAACCACAAGATGGAATTCAATTCAATTCAGGAAATTGATCATATGCACAGTGTGCACCCAAACTTTAAGAACTCAGTTGTAATTAATATAGTAAGTTACACTGTGGACACAAATGGTTCCTGCAGAAGCTTCTGGCTAAATCATATGATGTGAGATACAATTATTTGATAACAAAATTGAAGAAAATGTTGTCCTTCATTTAAGACGACACGAAATTTTAAAAAACAGGGGTCCAGTACTGCGGGGATTTCCCCGCCAGTTATTTCATATTATATTTCTGAAATATAATAAGGTTCATGCAAAAGCTTTAGGGTAAATCATATGATGTGGAATAGAATGATTTCATAGCAAAGTTGAAGGAAATGTCCTTCATTTAAGACTACACAAAATTCAAAACTAACACAGGTTCGGTACTGCCGGATTCCCCTGCCAGTTATTTCATATTATACTTCTGAAAAAAAATATGATTCCTGCAAAAGCTTTAGTGTAAATCATATGATGTGGCATAGAAGGACTGGACAGCAAATTTAAGAAAATGGTGTCCTTCATTTAAAGCGACATGAAATTTAAAACAGCGAGAAGCGGAAGAAAGAAGAACAAATGACAAACGCATTTAGGCATTTAGGGATGCCTAATTATTAGACAAAGCATTTGGAAATTATCGCTTGTGAAGAATTTGAATGGAAACCACGGACATGCACAGAAGATTGGAACAAGACCCAGTGGCGCCACCTACAGGCGGATCTTGCTGAAACGTAATACCAACAGACGTCTTGTCGCAAAGAATGCAGATGCCAAATTTCCGAGGAATCCGACAAAGCATTTAGGAGTTATCGCTTACGAAGTATTTGCACGGACATGCACTAAAGATTGGAACAAGACCCAGTGGCGCCACCTACAGGCGGATCTTGCTGAAATGAAATACCAAGAGACATCTTGTCGCAAAGAATGCAGATGCCAAATTTCGGAAGAATCCGACAAAGCATTTAGAAGTTATTGCTTACGAAGTATTTGCACGGACATGTCCGTGCATGCACGGACACATAGAAGCAAGGCCCCAGTGGCGCCACCTACAGGCGGATCTTGCTGAAACGTAATACCAATAGACGTCTTGTCGCAAAGAATGCAGATGCCAAATTTCGGAGGAATCCGACAAAGCATTTAGAAGTTATCGCTTACGAAGTATTTGCACGGACATGTCCGTGCATGCACGGACACATAGAAGCAAGACCCCAGTGGCGCCACCTACATGCGGATCTTGCTGAAACGTAATACCAAGAGACGCCTTGTCGCAAAGAATGCAGATGCCAAATTTCGCAAGAATCCGACAAAGCATTTAGAAGTTATCGCTTGCGAAGTATTTGCACGGACATGTCCGTGCATGCACGGAAACATAGAAGCAAGAACCATTTTAAAGTCCCCGGCCGCGTTGCGGCGGGGGACAATAACAGCTTGTCCGACTCTTAAGTTAGGCCAATCTAACAAAATTAGTTGATGTATAAACTCCCTGCAGAAAGTGTCACTTGTATGGGGCATTCTAGAAAGGGGTTCTCAGCAGAATAACCCAATCCGCTATAAAATAAATATAAGCATAAATAGTTTCGTTCTTTTGAATGTTGTAAAAGAACTTCGATCTATGCATAAAGACAACGCCCCATCTCTCACCAGCGAAGTCTGTCGTTTGGTGCAACAATATATTTTATTCTTTGGCCTACTTTTATGCCAGCAAGAACCATGACGAAATGTATTCCCCTGACTAATGTTTCGCAAAAAGGCAGATTCAATTATATGAAAACGGTAAGCCCGATACCTATCATATTTTTATTAATATTTCAATTTAAAGAATATAGCACCACTATATACATCAATATACTATATTATATCTACTTATTATAAATAATTGTCATATGAGGAACCCACGACTCATGTGATTTCCAATACGGTTTGCTATGGTTCCCGACGAAATTTTGAAGCCACATTCTGGACAATATTGAAATCATGGGGAACGCTCATTGCAATGCATTTCAATGGGCCTTGCTTCTGTAGTCGGGTTCCACTTCCCATGATGCTTCACGAGTTACACGTAGCTGGCCGCTTCCAGCGGGAGATTCAACATGGCGGCTCGCCAGCTTGTAAAGGTCGAGGATAGTTCCCATGGCCCACAATCAAGTGGCCTGTTATTTGTTATTTTTTGGACTTAGAATTTTTCCAGCAATTTCCACATGTTGTTGGGGCACTTTATTTTACCCGTCCAACAATTTACGAACTAGAAAAAACCTGTCGAAAATAACGAACTGGCACCGACGGGGATCGAACGCCATTCTTTTTGCTCTATAGTCAGGTATCTTACCCCTGAGCCACGGAAGCAGCTGAAAGCAACCGTTGGATTTTTTTATACCTAACACAAACCTAACCCTAACCCTAACCCCAAAACCCTAAACCTAACCCGTAACCAGTAATACTGACTAAACGCTAATTAGCGCAAATTTGCATCCTAATTAGACGTAATCACGCTTAAGAGCATTCAGTCACGTGATTTCATGAAGTCACGTGATTCCATGGCCTAAAGTCACGTGATTTCATGGCGTAGGCTACTTGATTTTGGGCCATGGGAACTATCCTTAACCGCTTGTAAAGATGGACGATGCGATTTTTTGCTGCTTTTCTGGTAAGTTTATTGCCGCCATTTTATGTCATTACAACACAATCATTCCTGGTAGACCACTCGTCATTTCTATATATCGCAAAGTATTTGTCGGCTGATGGCTTATGTCGAAGCCAACCAAATAGTCCAAGTTGTTGTTGTTGCATATCAAATGCACGGGAGGTCATGCACGCATTCGCAAAGTATTTGTCGGCTGATGACTTATGTCGAAGCCAACCAAATAGTCCAAGTTGTTGTTGTTGCATATCAAATGCACGGGAGGTCATGCACGCACTGACTGGAAGACAACAGCACAATCGACGATGCCCGACGATTATATTTCCCTGGGGGGGGGCGGCGGGGCTATTTATTTTGGCATTAATTTCTTGTGCATTTATCAAATATAATTTACCAGCATTATTTTAATGAAGCATCAAATCACAGTTTATTGTTTGTCAAACGAAACCACATGTGTCTCTGTCCCAATTGCAGCATACATGTCAACTAACATTTCAATACACTGAATTAAAAATTATTCTTGAACCTATCAAATTACCTTGCCTCAGGATACCATTCTCAGCTTTACAGTCCATTTAAAATGAACGAGTGAAAACATGAAAACAGTTGAATAATGGTTTGATTTTGCAGAAGCACTAAATTGATCTACCTGTGTGAGTCTGTAAACTTATTTAATAAAGCTGATAAATAATATACATATACTTTTTGTTTGACAACATTGTACACCTTTTCTTTTCATTTATCCTAACACTTTAGTGACATCCACATTGTGTGCTGTGACACTTGTATGCCACAAAATCCCTTTGGAGTATAATGCAGTTTCAAGTCCAGCTGGTATGTATCCTACTACATGTATCATTACTGATCTGCACATACACCATCAGATATCTTTTGATGAAAAATAATTCGCTTGTTAAAACCTGATATTCTGAAAACTTATTCTTAATTGTAGTTGAAACAAAGGAGTGTCTACATTCCACATGTAGGCCTACATTATTGAGATTTTTGACTGATAGCATGGATAGAACCTTTCCCCAATTTTTTTTCAATTTTAAGCCCTGGACATACCACTGAGCATTTATTTGCCATACGATCACATTTCACATGCTTTGTTGTTCAGTCCCCGTGATCTGGAACCAAACAGACACTATCACTAGATGAAAGAAGCAGATCATGATATACATTTCAGGTCTTACCGATGCCAAATGACTTGAACAGAAGACAATTAGACAAACAAATCAATATATATATATCAATAAATAATAAAGTGATTTGCCACAACCCCCCCCCCCCCCCATTGGATATCAGCTGATTCCTCAGGAAATAAACATCACACATGTAATGACCACCTGCAGAGTGATACATGTGTCAATCGGTCAGACATTTCCAAGGATGCCCAGTTCTAACTTAAAAGAACCATGCCGGACTTCATTCCTTCACTCAGAATAATTGGATCTAACTTTTACAAAACATGCAGCTCCCAATAGCTCCTGGATCTAGAACACATAAATGAAGGGACCTAGTTTATCAGTGCTGTGGCAAAAATATCATGTAGAATGGGCTTGTGTGGATAATATCAGATCCATGAAAGTTGAAGTCCTGCAGCATGCTCCACAAATATCATGAAAGGCCATAACACTTTCTGGTCTGCACCAGTGTGGATCTATACTTTTTTTTTTTTTACAAAATTATCTCCCTTGACCAGGTGAGGACTTGAATGTGTCTAAAATGATTTAGCTTCTAGAAACAAAGACTTCATTTCCTGAGTAGATGTAAAAACCGAACATATTTTGATTATTTTATTCAAATTTTAATTCCACTTCTGGTATATGTACATGTATAAAATACATACAGAATGAACTATAACACAAAGAACAGTTATATGTATCTCATTACATTCTTAACCAAAGATAAATACCTGGGTGATATTACAACAATACCATGGCTTAACTTTAGCTGCTGAAGATACTTCTAATTTGAGGGCAATGGGCAATCATACTAAATTTATATATTTTCACAATAAGCAACATAATCGAGATTAGCAAGTGAAGTTTTACAACATAATATAAATAAGCCTCATGGGTCTCCTTCAGTTTATTGTAGACATATATACCCTTGAATATCTGTTACCATGATTCAGTCATAATATTGTCTGTAATATATTGACGTCGACAAGGAATAAACATAGTTATTTGATGGTATTATTAATTGTATGTTGTTTATGATTAACATGAACTTTTCATTTGCTGGAATCCAGCCATTTGTTCTATTATATATGGGCAATATTCTCATCAGCCATCACCATTCAATATGAATGTCTCAAGCAAAATTCCAGGTTTTCCATCAATATACTCTATTCCATACCCCAATATTTCAAGCACGTCAAATCAGACAAAAATTATTTGCTGGGAATGTGACTTCCACATCCCTGGCTGGACATGCTAGTGGGGAACCCTCAACCCCAGGTTAATTACCATTGGTGAAGTTAACGTCCAACAAATGCAAAATTGAGCTTGGCATCCGGCCCTATGTTATTCAGTGATGTATTCCCCTACGGACTCTGTTGCGTCGACTGAGGTCTTTGCGCTCATCCAGCGCTTGTTCATAGACAAAATACTGTGTATCAAATATTTCTGAAGTTTGACAATACGTCAATCGGCTGAATGAATTCACACACAGCGAAATAGTGGCACACTCTTCCTGTTGGTGGCTCAATTTTAAGAAGTGAGATTTTCATTTGATTAAGAAAAACTGATTGCAAGTTTTCAATGGAAAACTAAATGCTATGACACATTTATCCTCTTAACGCGATTATCTAAGCCCTCATCCCGCCAATGTCCCTGGGATGGTCGCCTGAAGGGTTATGCTAAAAAAGGGCAAAATTGCCCCCAATCAACGTTAATTTTTTTCTGCATGGGTAAACACTCTCGTTGTCGGGCGCCGCGCACGTGCAGACGCGCGACGACCAAGTTTCCGTTTTGTCGAGGAAAATTAGCTCTTCTCGGAAGCCTGAAATGATGCTCGTTAAAGCTGTTATCTTCCGGAACAAGAACTGTCACCTCGTCGATTCTGAGGGCGCATGAATCTATCGGAAATCTTCTACACGTGTGCTTGTTTCAATATCATCTGTCCGGTTTTGGGTTGTTTTCCACCATGAAATGGCACCCTTGTAGCCGCTCACTCAAATATCAGGGCCACACAAGACTTCGGTATTTGCGACAGTACACGATCACTGTTAATGTGTTGGTAATTAAACATTCTAATTAAATTAACCGCTTTGATTAATATACTTGTGACAGAACTTGTGTTCATTATTTTGCCGCGCCCTTTTGTGATGAATATAGAAAATACCGTACAGAATACTGACTGATTGAACGACTATCCGGGTGGTATGACGTAACTTCCGGTTCATGCGCAATGCTGTATCCTGTATTAGTAATTAAAACTTCCTAATTAAATTACGCGTTGTGATTAATATACCTATGACGAGACTTGTGCTGTCTGTCTTATTTTCATAAGGTACGGGTATTTTAGGATTACCGCGCCCTTGCAAAGATGTACACTGCATATTTAAAGTTTCGTTTTGAGACGTTAAGCATGCATCTTACCAATTTATATTACAGAGTAGATAAACTGAATAGACTCCTATCCTGACGGTAGGGTGACACTTCCGGTTTACGCACAATGTCGACCTTGGTTGCTCGTTCCAAATTGAGATTATTTTACTCTCTAAACTAAAAATTGTGTGAAATTTAACTCAAGTAAGTGTGAAAATTGATCCCATTCAAGCACAGTGGCTTGGTTAGCAGTGGTTGTCTTCGTCGATGTCGTTAATAAAAAAAATGTATTTTTTTTTCAAGAATATAATCATTTCCCACTTTTTCCTACACAATGACAGTGGATATCATAAAATTGCGTTATTAACGACCTATACCCCTCCTTTACTGTATCTTATCTATAAAGACATTATAGATACAGGTATGGTATAGGAGAGGTGTGTAGATCGGTGTAGGTCGTATAGAACATATTTTATGATATCCACTGTCATTGCGGTGTATGAAAAGGTGGGAAATAAGTATATTTTTGAAGAAGAAAAATTATATTAACAACAGCAACATCGACAAAGACACCCACTGCTAACCAAGCCACTGTGCATTCAAGTACTTCAAATATTTCACTCAATGATGGAGCCACTTCCACAGTATGGTCCATGCTCCTAGCGAACAAGAACGACGTTTATTCCATTTAAAGAGAGCGAAATGTTGCGATAAGCGCCGGTGAATACAAAGCCGTTTTCGAGGTGTACCGGTACACATATAACACGCTATGTCAAAACTTGGCTATCCATTCTGTAAACGCCATATTTTCGGGTATGATATAGATTGACTCAATAATCAAGCCTGGTGTCTATGGATGTAGCCACATACATTTCAAATGTGTTCATTGCAGTTGTTTTAGTTCATTCATTATTATCGTGGTCGCTAACACGATAGGCCGAATCTGGACAACGTTCGAATACAGATAAAATCCCGCAATGTTTTGACAGTGTTTGATACCGATTGCCTGAAAGGCTTCAGATGTAGTAATCCGCCATAATGGGCTATATTGTGCTTCCGGTGCGTGTCTGGCGCATGTCATCTGAGACGACACGGTCCTGATTGGTTTACGAGCCCAATAGTGCGCAGCTTTTGATATGATATTGGGAAGTTGTCAGTGAGATAGTGGATTTATCAATTTCAATATCAGGATGCAGAAGTGCTCTCCTCTGCCGATATTTTCCGGATTTCTTCGAGGTTTTCTTTGTTTATCGCCGGACACAAGATTCCGAGGTCTGGTCGTATCTGTTTTTATTTTGTCGGATTAACTGTGGAATTAAAGCCCTCTTGTGTTGATTTGCAATTAGGCATTGTTCGGAAATATGAATTCTTAAGTATGGAATCGTGTCGGTAAAAACGCAGGAAGTATTAAAGCAGCCTTATATAGCCACAGATACAGTTGCAGAGAGTGCTAGGGGTACTCATGAAATGCATTAACTGGATTCCGGTATCACTCACTCAGCAATAGAGAACCCACCATTCTCGCGCCCATTGATGCCCTTTCTTGATACACAGATCTTCACCAAATATCACTGTAAACATAATAAATATTACATAAATTAATACCTCAGTGTGAACTACTCTAAAATAGATAGAAAGATACACTCGACCAATCACCAAGCGGTGCTGGCACAGCTATTGTGATATTATCTTTTCTTGGTAAAAATAAAAAAAAAATAAAAAAAAATTCAAGTGTGTATCATTATAGCAATCTACTGGACTACATGTTACTTACCATCATTACACATTACTTACCGCCAGGACACATTTCTCATCGTCATTACACATCAATTTCCGTCATTACACGTTACTCACCGTCGTTACGCGTTACTTGTCGTCATTACCCTGTATTACCGTCATTACACATTATTCACCGTCATTACACATTACTCGCCGTCATTACACATTACTTACCGTCATTACACATTATTCGCCGTCATTACACGTTACTTACCGTCATTACACGTTATTTACTGTAAGTATATGTTACTTACCGGCAGTAAACATTACTTACCCTTATTACGCGTTACTTGCTGTCATCAGATGTTACCTACCGTCATTACACGTTACTCATCGTCATTACCCGTTACTTACCGTCATTACACATTACTTAACGTCATTACACATTACTTACCGCTATTACACGTTACTGACCGTCATTACACGTTGCTTACCGTAAGTATGCGTTACTTACCGGCAGTAAACATTACTTACCGTTATTACACGTTACTTGCTGTCATCAGATGTTACCTGTCGTCATTACACGTTACTTACCGTCATTACATGTTATTTATCGTCATTACACATTTCTTACCGTCATTATTGCTAATATTCATCGAGAATTTCCTGACTTTGTTGACGTTTTCATATCACTTTTTCGAACATTATCGTAAATCTATCGACATTATCGTGACTCTTTTTCGAGATTATCGTAACTCTTTATCGACATATTATGTCGACACTATCCTATCTCTGTCAACTTTATCATGATGCTTTCTCGACTGACAGTTTCAACATTCTTTATCAACAGGTTCAGCAGTCTTCATCGGCATTATCGTAAATCACCGATATCATCGTAACACTATTTCAAAATTATCGTATCTCTTTGTCGAAGTTCTCAATCTAAGTATTATGAATCTCTATCGGCGTTATTGTAACTCTCTATAAGAATTATCGTATAACTCTTCATCGATATTATCACTATTTCATCGGCATAATTGTTACTCTCTGTCGACATTATCGTAAATCTTCATCGATATTATCGTAACTCTTCATCGATATTATGGTAACTCTTATCGATATTATCGTAACTCTTATCGACATTATCGTAAATCTTCATCGATATTATCGTAACTCTTCATCAATATTACCGTAACTCTTCATCGGCATTATCGTATCTCTTCATCAGTATTATCGTAACTCTTATCTCAACTCTTCATCGACATTATCGTAACGCTTCATCAATATTATCGTAACTCTTCATCGACATTATCGTAACTCTTCATCCACATTATCGTAAATTTTCATCGATATTATCGTAACTCTTCATCCACATTATCGTTACTCTTCTTCAATATTATCGTAACTCTTCATCGACATTATCGTAACTCTTCATCAATATTATAGTAACTCTTCATCGACTTTATCGTAACTCTTCATCAGTATTATCGTAACTCTTATCTTAACTCTTCATCGACATTATCGTAACTCTTCATCAATATTATCGTAACTCTTCATCGACATTATCGTAACTCTTCATCGACATTATCGTAACTCTTCATCGATATTATCGTAAGTCTTATCGACATTATCGTAACTCTTCTTCAATATTATCGTAACTCTTCATCGACATTATCGTAACTCTTCATCAATATTATCGTAACTCTTCATCGACATTATCGTAACTCTTCATCAATATTATCGAAACTCTCCATCGACATTATCGTAACTCTGCATCAATATTATCGTAACTCTTCATCGACATTATCGTAACTCTTCATCAATATTATCGTAGCTCTTCATCGACATTATCGTAACTCTTCATCAATATTATCGTAGCTCTTCATCGACATTATCGTAACTCTTCATCAATATTATCGTAGCTGTTCATCGACATTATCGTAACTCTTCATCAATATTATCGTAACTCTTCATCGACATTATCGTAACTCTTATCCACATTATCGTAACTCTTCATCAATATTATCGTACCTCTTCATCGACATTATCGTAACTCTTCATCAATATTATCGTAACTCTTATCGTAACTCTTCATCGACATTATCGTAACTCTTCATCAATATTATCGTAACTCTTGACGGAATCATTGGAACTCTCTCAGAAATATCGTAACTGTATACTAGAATCATCGCAGATCTCTATTGAAATTATCCTAACTTCTCATTGGAATTATCGCAACTCTCTAGTTTCATTACCGTAACTCCCTATTTGAATTATCGTAACTCTTCATTGGACTCTTTATTGGAATTATCGTAACTCTTTATATTGGAATTATCGCAACTCTTTGTTGGAAATATCATAAATCTTTATTGAAATTATCGTAAAACTATCTTGGAATTATCATATCTCCGCATTGGAATCATCGTAACTCTTTACCAAAATTATCGTAAGTCTTATCGTAAGAATAATCGTAAGTCTTATCGTAAGAATAATCGTAAGTCTTATCGTAAGAATAATGGTAACTCTTATCGTAAGAATAATCGTAAGTCTTTATCGGAATTATCTCTCTGCCGAAGATATTTTAATTCTTTGTCGACAGAAACAAAATTTACGAATAAGTGTTGAAGTCAGAGTTGAAAATACGTTTTAAAGATGTTCAGTATTATAATGTATTCTATTTTTGAATAATAATTCGTTCTTTTCTTCGTTAAGGTTGATCTCAACAATCAAAGACAGGCATATCCATTCGCAATGATCTCATGGATGCACTGACGTGAAAAACCCCAAGGACCCCCCCCCCCCCCCACGGATCTACAGGTGAGTTGGCTAAATTATAAAATCAAAACATTGTTTTGTCTGTTTTATTGATCTCATTGTATGCTGGAGCATCGACGTGGAAATATCATCTAATTTTAACATAGGCAAACTGCATTTATCGATGGCTGGGAGGTCAACCGATGTGTTAATTGTTAAATTATGCAACATGAAACTGAGTCAATATATTCATAGAGTTGGAAGAAATACATTAACGTTCGTATTATTATTACCGAGTCTCATTGCAGTCATAAATGTATTAACAAGTTTAAATATGCAAAATAGATTGATCAATGCATATTTTTTGTTCCGTTTACCTCCTCCTCCTCGACTTCTTCTGTCCCCAGAACACACACGTCGATAAACGTCTTTGGTATATTTTTGTCTTTCATTTTTCGCCTTAGCGCGATATATATTTGTAAATATAGTGGCATATACTTTGGAAAAATTAGTAGCTATTACGTCAGTGAATCCAAAGATTAATTTATTTAATTCTCAAGGGCGTCGTTAGCGGGGTCGTTGGGTGCGAACGACCCCCTCTCAGGGCCGAACCGTATGTTATTTTGCTATGTTAGACAGCAGACAACTGGGCTCTATGAGAAGTAAGCATATCAAACGATCCCCTCTTAAGAAATCCTGGCGACGTCCATGATTCTTCACAGTATCTGTGTTTCGTGCAGAGAAAATACCAAATCTTTGTACTATAAACGCAGACATAAAAAAGAGTCGACGGACATTTTAAATGGGCGAAACTTTCGTATAAATTTCAGCATGGATTTTAATATATAAAAAATATGACACCTTGAACCAAAACTGATCTAACGTTTTTACTGTCACCATATATCTGCCCTGGTATATTACATGAAAATATCATCTTAATTGATGCTGTCATATTTTAGATAAATTAGAATGTCCATGCTGAAATGAAAAGGAAACGTAAAAAACAAGAATAAACGCAATAGCCAAAGGGTGGTGGGAAAACTTACCGGCGTATGTGATACTTCTGTAGTTATGAAAAAAGAAGGTATAACGTTTAATAAGAATGTGGGGATCACACAGTGTCTATGTGGCACTGTTAAGAGGGATCATGTGTAGGGCGGGTTGGGGGAAACGGGTTGCACGGCGTGTTCGCACGACCCTTGCCCATCGCCGTGCGATGTAGTGCCCAAGTACATCCATCCATCCATCCATACTGACAAGAAATCTCATAACCTCAAAGGCTATTATATACTGAATGCATATTCCTAAAAACATCACAAGAATCAAAACTGATCCCTGTGATGATTTGTATCCCAGCCATGATTTTATTGTAGCTGTTCATGTGGGCATTTGAATGTTGTCATTTATAACTGTGAGAGTTTAGAGTATAAAGCTTTAGTATTTTTTTCTGTACGAAACACATTTCTTTGCGCAGAACTGAAGCAATAAATCATGTATTGTATGGTCTCTGATTGAAGAAATTTATTTTTGCTTTCACAATATACAAACTCCGTTCAAACCATTTGGAACAGAACGAAAATCATTTTCACTTTCATTTGTCACACAGCTACAACAATACTGTGCCGTTTTCACACATCACTTGTGACCTATATTCTTGTATTGTTTCAACGCAATATTTGTGTTGACTTTGACACGACAGTTTAATACAACGTCGAAACAACATCAGCGTTACACAAATGCTTGAGCTTAAAATAACATATAAACTGGATACGGTATATAAACACTGATAAATGGAACACGAATAAATCAGCCATGGAATTTCCACTCATTAAATATTTATTAACGGCGTTTCAAGAACTTTAGAGGCATATTGCTTAACGAAAGTTCTTGGTAATATACATTTGAGAAACAAATAACGTCTTCTTGTATCATTTATACTCACTTTTGAATGTTTTGTGGTGTACAGCAATGGGTTCCTCGGTTATCGGATACAATTGATGACAGATTTCTTTCAGGGATCACATGAATTTTATTATTTTACCGTGAATTCAACAATCTATTGGTTGTGTCGTAATTATGCCTCAACCCTACAGAAATTACCCCGAATCAGTCAGCCATGGTCGATGAACGATCATGGTTATCTGTCCCTGAATCGACAGTGTCTACATGGTACATCGTATCAAAACATTTAGCACGAGCCAATACATATGTCAAATAGACGAATTCTTCAAAAACATATTTACCACTATAAAAGCGAGTGGTTTGTTTAGAAATCAGTATTTCGTAACAATTTGCGTTATCCACGCTCAAGAGACTTTGGGGGTGACCATGTTCATTTTGAGTATACTTTGGCCAGCTTGCTGAGAAAATCTCCACAAATAAAACATCACGTGGATGCCAACCAAGAAAATGGAATCTATTGTCCCCCGTCGCCATTTTGTGAGCAATGAGATTGTGCGAAAGTACTTTTACACACCCACTACTAAATGGCACGAAAGTTACTGATATTCATATTTATATTTTTCGAAGGCCAGTGCATGAGTAGATGTTACATTGTATCGGATAAATGAATTTTCCCGAGCTCTCACATCTTTACTTCGCCGGATTCAAATCCAGTAATATATATTATATCAGATGTCAGTACGCAATAGGCCTAATGATCATTGATTCCAAACGAAAAAACCTGACAAAGGTTATTTGAATTTAATCCTAACAGACCCGGGCAATTTCGGGTCTGTTCCAGCCTGATGGGGGAGGCATTCTAATTATTTTCTGTACTCCTTCGATTGCGGAGTGAGTGAGTGAGTAGTAGGGTTTAACGTCGTTTTCAACCTTGTTTCAGTCATATCACGAAGGTGCCTACATATGCCAGAACACAAGAATGCTTACAGTTCCTATTATCCTGGACACTGATCAGCCCAGCCAGTACAGCACCCGGTCACCCATCCAAGTATTGACATAGCTTAACGTTCGGAGTTAAAACTTTCCGTACTATATATTTGAGTCGAGCTCTACAAGAAAATGTTAAAACAGTCAAGATGGTCGCCATGATGACGTCACAATCACATAAAGCCATTTGACCGATTTGAAGAATAAATCTGTGAAAAACTAAATAATATGATAGAGAATAATTAGTTTTGGCAAGATAAATTACTTTTACGTCATTTTAGGCAAGAAAAACGTGAAAAATGGGCAGAAATGACAGAAAACACGACTTTCTGAGGTCACCTCGTGGCCGCCATTTTGAAATTTCCCATGATCCTTTGCCTTTAAGATTATACAAATAGTCTCAATATGACGTCAATAAGATTCACGGAATAGTCAGAAAGTTTCAGCTCTCGTTTTCTCCACGTTCAAGAGCTGAACAGGAGGTGGGGGGGAGGGGGGTCATATTGCATGCACACCCTCCATAAGTTCAGGTAGGGTTAACGAAATGTAACATGCCACCTTTTAGCTTTCAGAGTAATATTTCTTATCAGATGAAAGAATTGATTGGAAAATTAGAAATGTTTTTCTGGAAATTAAAATTACGCACACGAAGTAGAATGCAACAGACAGCTGTCATGTTTTATATAATCTGTTATGTATCCTTATTGGAAGTTATCTCGTCAATGTCTTTGACTTGCTGGAATTAGGAAACAAGCCTGCATTTGACCACAAGAACACGCAGTTTTAGGTCGAGGCGAAAACGAAACTTTACTGTTTTTTTAACTGTAAATAAAGAATTGAGGAAAAGAGACTAAAGACGAAAGAAACCTAATCAAAACAAACTCTAAATTCGAGGAAGAAATGTTGCACCTTGTGGAAACATGGCAGATGTTCGTACGCGTGTCGGAACGTCGTTCACATCCGCGGCGAAAAGTAGCCCTCACTGTGTCTATTCAAAAGAACGATATTAACGCCAAAAGTTCGGGTCTCGTTTATAGATACGGTTTTATTGAACAACATTCGTACCAACGTCCGAACACGCGCAATCTCTAATATTTTAGGGAAATGCAGGCACGCGACACGTGCCCACTAGCGTCTCGTGAGTCCGATTGTCGCGCGAGATGGCGATCTCTGTTAACAGAAGAGCAGCCTTGTCGACAAAAAGGAACGATTCTCGGGAACTGTCGAGATATATTTCGTTTTAATATTCCATCGCGGCATGACCTCGCATGGTAAATTTTTCATCCGAAAACTTCAAACTCGAAACCCGATCTTACAAGAAATGGTTCAAAATCTGTCGTCTGTAATTCTCGAGCCATGCGGGACTTTTACGGAGTGGAAGGAAGTAAGTCAGCTAGATCATACCCTTATATATCCTATTAACCTCGAGCGCATGTCGTTCGTCTGCTCTCAGTCATTTTTGGCACGTGACTCCTCTTTAGTTTGGATTTGTCTGCACATTGGCTCGATAAATTAAATCCTGTGAACATTTCGCATTAACGACCTTAAAGATGGATGAATGATCGAGATCTCGAGTTGTACGAGAAGATGGACGAGATAATTATCCCCTAACGACAGGAAAAACTCAGATTAATGACGCAGGCGCGATAACAGCTCTGTTGTCTCAGAAAACAACATCGATGATCAGGGCTAACTTAAACACCTGCATGCCTTCCAATAATTACAGGTGAACTTGAATGGTGGCACAAATAAAATCGTTAATCGAAGAAAGCCATATTTGATGCTAGAGGTGGTTGATGGCCTAATACATGTATTATGTACACGTGTGAGGTGTGCTGGTGTCTTAGAAATATTATTAGAAAATCAACTAATTAGTATCATTTTTCAGATTATACCCCTCTTTTTCTCCCGTTCGAGTGAACGTTTTCAACAACATCAGAGATAGGCTTTCTCTCGGATGTGAAAATATAATTATATATCATTATTCAAATATTTATGACGTGATCGTTTAATAGAGAAGAACGAACAAGAGTATCTCATCCAAATTGATTGAAATTAACGTCTTGTTCAAGCTATATTCATTAAAATGGTTATGAAACATATCCTTATATGGGCATATATATGAATAATCTCCTTCAATATACCGAATTATACAATTATGCAAGACAAGATTGATTAAATGCAATATACGCGCCTTTGGGGCGAAACGTGGCCGCGTAATTATAAAACTGAATTTCATATGATATCTCTATATTTAGCATTACAATGTATACCAGTATTGTGAGGGTGATTCATGTGTTGGGGTCACAGATCCCAACCCAAACTCCAACCCCACACCCACTCTCCAAATGAACTTGAGTGAAAAGTTCACTCAAGTAAGAGTGGAAATTCATCCCCCTCAATTCTTTTAGAGAGCACAGTCTGAGTAAGGCTCTGCATGTCATTCGGTCATGTACTTTTGTTCCTCAAGATATAGTATTGGTGTTCAATCCTGTACAGTGTTAAAAAACCTGGCAATCCGCTGCCTCTCATTTACTCGAAACTAACATTTGGCCAGGTTTACAAGTAAAATGTCCCTCTTCCAGGTATAAAAAATAAAAAGTCGTGTAGAATAACGACCAAATGGCCGTTAATATACAGGTAAAAGATCTGGCAGCTGGTTTAATGCAATTAATTTACCTATCCGTATATAGGCCTTTTCCCCAAATCTCAAAAAAGTCTTATATGCGCCATTTTCAATTTACCCCTCTTTGAACTACAATTATAAACACCATGCATGCGCATTGGATAAAATGTTAATGTGAAGCTCTATTTTTGGAAAAAATGATTTATTGTATTGGGTTATTGTAAGAAATGTATTATAATTTATTTCCCTGATGTATTTTACCGGACTTTTATTCTCGACACGATATGAGATTCGCTTTTTAACGGCGGCTCTTCCTTGCCAATTATCGGTTCAATGGTAAGTTACAGAAAAGTTCAGTTTTTATCCAACCCCCGCCCCCAATCGGACAGGGTAGATGCAGGGTTGGGTTGTCTGTACACTGTTTATCGCGAAAGAAAACTGAAGCCAGCTAATCACAAAGAATCAGAACTGTTATATGACGTCACTATGATGTCATCGGAGCAGCCAGTAATTTCTTTTCACAATTTTGAGGTGGACTAATTCCGGCGGATATGAGAAACTCCGGAAACTCCGAGGATATAGGTAAGAGAGTTCCAACAAACTTATTGCTTTAACAATGTTGTGATTCTAGCCAGTGATTTAGCCAGTCGTTTATGAACTACAGTTTGGTCGATGATAATCTAAGAGGGCCAAAAAACGTAGGACGCGTTCACCCCCGAACAAAGTAAATATTTCTCAAGATTTCCCATCACCGAAGGTCTGGGACAACAAACTAACATCTTCAGTACTGGGGCAAGAAACTAATTTCTTTGTTCCTGTCGACCACTGCTCTAATCCGTGCAGGTGCGTTGCACGTGTATAGGTGTGTCACTTCATTCTCGCAGACGCGTGCGCGCTTGTGTGTGCGCATGTTCACGAATTGCTCGACACGTGCGTGAGCAAATGGCGGCGTTTTATGTTGTCGTGGACGAGCGCATTTGTGTATAACCCGATCTAAAAAAAGATCTGAACTGTGTACCGTTAGATTTGGAGTAGACAGGGGTGGCTCTGTCAATCTTTGCTGGTAAAATTACCGTAATAAACGGAATACGGCTAATGTTTCGATAACTTGGGAAAGAAGGAAATTTCATCAACTTGAGCAGCTTGACGTCTTTGACCGATCAGCGACCTGGTCACGTGGCCAACCAAATATCCCGTCCGTAATTATTCCTCATTGACTTGAAATAGGATGCTGTTATAGTCGTATTTAATTAACTTAACCCGTTGTACCAAATATACATATAGGATGATACAGATCGATTGCTGGTGATTTCAGACAACAAATATCGATATATAAGTAGTCTCCAAAAACACTTCTTTCTTCAGATAAAATATAACTGTAGGAGCAACAGGCAAGTTCTTCTGAAACGTTTGTGTGTGTGTGTGTGGGGGAGGGGGGGGGGGTTCTCCCACGCACCCTTCGCAGTTTTCCTTCCACTCCACCCTCACACCCTTCGCAGTTTTTTTTTCTCACCCCACACCCCTGGAGTTTCCCCCTCCGCCTGTTTTTCTCAATAAAGCTGTTCTGAAATGTACTCTTGTTACATTTTTTTATTACAATTTTCTCACACTTCCTTTACACAGCCCAGTATATACATCTTGAACAAGATGGTCGGAGAATGACATTGTACATTTATTCAAATAATTAATTTTTTCTTCTGAAGGTTTTGGTATAAATACTAGTACCAGTGATGAACTACGTGTAAGCGTTACAGAAATTATAACAATCGTTTCCAAACAAACCTCTCGGATGAATTACTATGGCACCATGCTGCGGTTAATCGGAGTCCTCTAACATCAATAATTTATAACGACAACCATAAACCATTCTGAGTATAAGAGAATTGAGAGAGAAGGTTAACCTCTTAACCAAAGGCTCGTTAATAAAAACCTTAAAATGGTGTGTAATCGGTTAAAAGTGAAATCAATGGACGACGAGTGTCCAGGACACTTCAATCGGACTGCACCTAGCGATGTGATCACGTGATAATCGTCCGCGCTTCTGTGAGCTGTTGCGAATCGCGTGCGAGGAGATGATCTATTTCCGATATTTGACGTATACTCTGGCGAGATAAATCCCGAATCTGGGGTCAAAGAACGGGTCTCTCTCTCCGGCATAACGATAGAGACTCAGCATGGATATTAATAGCTGCTGTTACAACACAGTCCCCAAAATTGGGTTCCCTTTCGTCCTCACTCGGCTTCCCTGGAACCAGCTCTCCACATCAGGAAACGATCTTTCAGTATAAACTGGAAGACTCGCAGTATCAGTAGTCTATGCATCAGTATCCGCAGTCTATCAGTATCAGCGGGCTCATCGTCTTCTGGTGCCTCAGTCTCCGCGCATCGTTCGCCCGCAAACGTAAACGTTCGTTCGCACTCGGCAGCAAAGACCCGTGTTGACTGTTGGACGTCGACTGTCCTCGTCTTAAGGGTAGGGTGTTTTTATGGACGTAACACAGTAACGCCCGCCAGCGCTCGTCTTAATGCCTTAACGTCATAGGGAGAGGAAGCAAGAAAGAAGGAAAAGAACTCCGAAGGTCTGATTCGTCTAAATGATCACGTGATATCTCATGGAATTGGCACTAACTCATTGAAACGCAGTAGCGCCAGCCTTAACGCCTATCGACGCCGTTCCTGACGCTTTCACGCATATCGAGGACTCGTCTCAATGCCTTAACACTCGTGTCATCACCTTAACGCCTGTCTTAACGCCTTAACGCGGAAGTGACGTCGTCGCACACTTGCTTCATCCGTTGAACTTCGACGGCGATGACGTCATGTCCGCCACCAGTCAGATTTTTTGAATTCCCGCTCGAGCAGCACACCGCCGGAAGTAACATCATAAATAGTAAAATATATGTTTGTCGAACATTTCGATTACTGTTCCATTCTACATAATACCTATGTTGACCTGGCGTTAAAAAGAAGGATCTAGAGATTTTTTCCCCCGTTTATATGAGCAGAACATATGACAACTAGTTCGCTCATGCATGTGCAAAACTGAAGGAACTGTTCGATCGGATTCAAAACTGCGTGTGTTTTCCCTTATAAGTCATCGCCTCGTCGCAAAGGTCACCTTCCTCTATTGGGGGCAAGGGATAAAGTGGAGTGAGCCTTTGAAACAGAGCATGCGTTGAAAAAATGTATGTTGAAAACACGCAGTCAAAATAATGTTGATGGCCCGTCACCAATAATTGGTGGCGTAGCATTGTCCTCGCCATTTAATGAGTGAGGATATAAAGAGTGAGACGGTATGTTCATCGTCACTTACTGGTGAAGGGGACTGGTGTTCACCAATAAATGGTGAAGAGCAATGAGTGTAGATTCCAGGTCATCACTATTTATTTTTGAGGACCAGGCTTCCTCACCAATAAATGGTGATGGCCTTCACCATATAATGGCGATGATCAAATACCATTGTGGTGGTATTAACTGATCACCATTTATTGGTGAGGCGGTCCTCACCTTTTTGGTGATTGCTGTCACCATTGGTTTGACTGTGCACGACTGAACATGTTTAGGCTTTAAACACTTTCCTATACACATTTAGGAAAAATTGTAATCCTAAACATTAGATTCGCAGTGGTTTTCTGAAACGCTTGTAGACGTTCATGTGGACAGCTTGAATTACGTAACCAAGCGTTTATGAAAAACTTGTACTGATGATGAAGAAAGAGCCTTTGTTCCAATATACATTATCCTTGAAGAGATCTTTAATGTCTATTTTGAATAATATTGTCACAAACTTTGAAAGCGTGCGACCTATCAAGTTCAACTTATATTTGGAATCATATCAGTCGGGTATCAGTTTAGCTTTGTCTCATGGTCTTTAATTAGTGTTTCTACATCACATCCCGGTGTAGACAGCCGCTAGGAACAATTCCCATTACAGTCCGAGTCTATTGTATATGAACACAGCTTGTATTCAAAGCCGATTCATTACTTCTCTTTGGCCGGCATGCCGATCACGTTTCGGTCACGTGGCTGAATGCATTGAGATCGAGACTACATCTGTCCCATAAAATCAAATGTTCTGAAATATGATAGAGGAGGCAAGAAATATGTGATTCAGGTACCTTCAACAAAAAAGTGGAAACTAGTCGAAGCAGATGGTACTTCGGTTAGGCACTGGTTTGTTGCTTCTTTTCCTGCACTGACCTAAAACTTATCTAAATGTAATACCACATATGAGAAGAATCCTATGAAGTTAGTTCTGTTCTCACCCGAATTTGCCAAATTGAAGAAACTATGAACCGTTTTTGTTGAATCGGCTTTTTATGATATTTCAAATATTGGTGTTTTCATAATACACACCACATGCAGGCATGAATAGCTGGAAAAACACCAATTTCTACAGGCATTTGGGATGGGTATATTCGGAATCTCTGTAAACATTCACATTCGGCAATACCACCGGCGGTCCTACACTAGTAGTAACATGCCTCTAATTATAGAACATCAGTGTCATTGGACGACTTAAAGAAGCACATAAACAACGTTGGAAAACAGACCAGAAAATTAAATTCACACACCCCAATCTCCACTATCGTCACCAATCGTCTCACTGGGTCTGAGGGGCCCTCGGTGGCCGAGTGGTCTAAGGCGCTTCGCTGGTGACCGCTAGCCTCACAAGTTTGTCAGTTACTTGCCGACGGGCGGTGGTTCTCTCCAGATTCTCCGGCTTCCTCCACCAACCAAACTGACTGTCACCATATGAGTGAAACAAACTTGAGTGTAACATTAAGCCAATTCCCCCCCCCCCCCACACACACTCATTAGATCCGAAAGTCACTAATATTAGAAGTTACAAACACTTACTTAAAATCGAAATGTAGGAGATAAACAAACGAACAAAGACAAATCAGTGCAGAGTTGTGTTTTCCCCCCCTCTGAAGAGTGGAGACTGCTAAATTTACAACACATTTCGACCCCAACACGAGTACAATATTCGTACATCCACATGCTCACAAATCAGGAGTCCAAATCTGTTCCAATTTTCCAGACTTGTACATTAGTCTCCACTTTTCAGAGGGAGAAATCACAACATAGCTGTGCCGTTACTTTGTCTCGGTTCATATTTTCTCTGCTGCATTTCGGATGCAAGTAAGTATTTGTACTTCAAATAATGGTGCCGTCCGAACCAAGAGAGTTAATAGGTTAAGTTAGCGGAGATTGGGGTTTGTGAATTTAATTTTCTGGTCAGTTTTCCGACGTTGTTGTGTGCTCCTTCCAGTCGTCCAACATCACTCTCCATGACGTTCTACATGATGTTCTACAATCACTCTTCTAATTGATGGGCTAACACTTGTTGATCCACTGTTCCAGTTGATGGTCCAACAATTGTTGATCCACTTTTTCAGTTAATGGTTCAACACTTCTTGGTCCACTGTTCGATTTGGTGGCCCAACTCGTACTGATACACTGTTCCAGTTGGTGGTCCAACACTTGTTAGCTCATTGTTCCAATTGATGATCCAGCACGTGTTGATTCACTGTTCTAATTGATGGTCCAACACTTGTTGATTCATTTTTCCAATTCATGGCTCAACACTTGTTGATCCACTGTTCTAATTGAGAGTCCAACACTTGTTGATCCTCTGTTCCAGTTGTTGGTCCGACACTTGTTGATCCACTGTTCCAGTTGAAAGTCCAACACTTGTTGATTCGCTATTCCAGTTCATGGTTCAACACTTCTTCGTCCACTGTTCCATTTGATGGCCCAACTCGTACTGATACACTGTTCGAGTTGGTGGTCCAACACTTGTTAGTTCATTGTGCCAATTGATGGTCCAACACGTGTCGATCCACTGTTCTAATTGATGGTCCAAAACTTGTTGATTCATTTTTTCCAATTCATGGTCTAACACTTGTTGATCCACTGTTCTAATTGAAGGTCCAACATGTGCTGATACACTGTTCTACTTGATGGTCCAACACTTGCTGATCCAATTTGGTTTCAGATGATGGTCCAACACTTGCTGATACAATGTTTCAATTGATGGTCCAACACGTGCTGATACAATGTTCCAGATGATGGCCCAAAACGTGCTGATACAATGTTTCAGATGATGGCTCAACACGTGCTGATACAATGTTTCAGATGATGGTCCAACACTTGCTGATACAATGTTTCAGATGATGGCCCAACACGTGCTGATACAATGTTTCAGATGATGGCTCAACACGTGCTGATACAATGTTTCAGATGATGGCCCAAAACGTGCTGATACAATGTTTCAGATGTTGGCTCAACACGTGCTGATACAATGTTTCAGATGATGGCTCAACACGTGCTGATACAATGTTTCAGATGATGGCCCAACACGTGCTGATACAATGTTCCAGATGATGGCCCAACACGTGCTGATACAATGTTTCAGATGATGGCCCAACACGTGCTGATACAATGTTTCAGATGATGGTCCAACACGTGCTGATACAATGTTTCAGATGATGGCGCAACACGTGGTGATATAATGTTCCAGATGATGGCCCAACACGTGCTGATACAATGTTTCAGATGATGGCCCAAGACGTGCAGATACAATGTTCCAGATGATGGTCCAACACGTGTTGGTCCACTTTTCAAACTGACGGTCCAACACTTGTTGATTCACTGTTCCAATTGAAGGCCCAGCTCTTGCTGATATACTGCTCCAGTTGATGATCCAACACTTACTGATACACTGTTCCAGTTGATGATTCAGCACCATTTGATAATCCAACAATTAATGTTCCGCTGTTTCAGTTGATGGCCCAACACTTACTTGGAAGGCTCCTCAAATACATTTCAGTCATTATCAATTAATGATGGACATTTTTTTCTACATTCGTTTATTTGTTTGTATGTATGTAACAAGAACTTGAATGTGACCAAATTACTTTGTATACGTGATGTTGGTATATATGTCAATGTGTATAACTATCCGTCTCTGTATTTGTGAGTCTGTATATGTGTATGTATATTGCATTATCATAATAAAACACTGTTCCACTTTTCCAATTGATGGTCTAACACTTCCGCATATGATTCATGGCAGGAGTACTCTCGAAATCAGGTTAGGGCGACCCCGCTCTCTGAAATGGAGGTAAAAAAGAGCATTTTTGCTCAATAAATCAGTTTACATAATGAAAGCAGCAAAATCCTCTTGATGAGCACACAGACATACATATCCCCATCAAATGGTGGTAAACAAAATAAATTGCCATCTCTCTAATTTGTATAACAATAGGCCAAATATCTGTCACGCTATTGAAACAATGTCCTAATTTTAGGACATGGAACAATGGATAAATTAATGCACCTGAAGTTAAAGAATCAAAAGTTATTGAGCAAAAACGACCTTTTTTACCTCAATTTTAGAGAGCGGGATTTGTGTACGTCCCGTTATTCATTTCCGACTATGAATTTTTTACTTTCCTTTATAGTAATTCTGTGCTGTGGAAAAAACTATATTACATTATATAATATAATTAATATATTACAATCAGACAATCTATTGCCATCATGTATACTATGGTATAGAAATAACAAAATGAGGACTAATTCTGTATAATACTATCTGTATATACGTGCAGTGGTAATGGTTGGATCACGGAATATATTGTGGTATCTTTGAAAACCGCCTACACTTGTGAATGTCCCTTTCGGAAAACCATCTTTTTCTTTTCATATTTAAATGACGATAATTGACCTGGAAACATTTGTGAAAGGCAGAAAAATAAAGGGATATCACCCTAGAATTTGTAATCCACGCGTCATAAAACATTTTGTGGATGACGAATTTCCATTGTGTGTTATTTAAAAAGTTAATTTGTGATTGTTTGTTTTAATCGAACAGTTGGATTCAATGCAGTTGTGTGATATCGTTCCTTTACTTTAGGGACAAAATAGCTTTTGGTGCGTACCTTGTACCAATTGATATCCTAACGGGTTTAGCATAAATATACAGTTGTTACCGATATTTAACCAAAGAAAAGACGTGAATACTACTACAGTGACTGAAATAAAGACTAAAATATTTCAGTCTCTGCTGCTACACTTCTCCCAAACTTCTCCTCCCACGACATCCGTTTTAAACCTGTGTTATTTACGACTTAAGTAATTGATTACACATTCGAAGTCGTTTTTACGTGAGAATTCATATCGTCTGCCTTTCACGCGCAGCCCGCAAGCCAACCAACGACCACGTGGTTCCTTTTGATTAATTAACACACGACAAACATTAACCGAGAGGCCGATCCATTATTCGAAACAGGTGATATAGCTGGTCAAATCAATAAAAAAAGCAAATGGATGTCAAAGGTTTTTGTTTACAGAATTCGCTAAATTTGTCCATAAAATGGATAGAATTCAATTCAGGCGTTGCTGGGGATGTAGGATTTGTTTAAAATGAAGACAGCGACGCTGGGAATGCTGAAAATTTCATAATCTTGGAACGAAATCTGGCGGGTATATTGGGGTAAAAGCCACCACCCACCCCTGTCATCTGGAATTTATTAGAACAAGCCGAGTTTCCGACCGTGTGAGACTGGCAAGAAACAGTCGTTCCCACCACGCGCGAATCTAGAATCAATTAGCACAACGGGGCAAAAAAATGTCGTGGTACACAGTCTCGGGCTGTGAGTCTCGTGAAACCGGCAGACGCTCCTTGTAGAGATCAATTCTCAACGAGTGCTCACAATACGGACAAAAAGAAACCACTCACGTGCAACACCAAACATTATTAAACGGAGTCATGTGGCAAATTGATACCATGCGGTATGGAGAGTGCCTCACCAACAGAAAACCGCATCAAGGAGAGTACAGGCATGGCATAAACCGAGAATAGCAACACGAACCAGAGAAACGTATTATCAGATCTGACCCATGTACTGCATGATTCTCTGAGTCACTTAACATTCTCGAATTCTTGTGAAATCATAGGCCCACTACGGTGGCTCATAGGGGATATACAATACAAATTTAATTCTTACATTTCTTTTGTAATTTTGTAAAAAAAAATCATGGAATTTCTGTACGTCCCAAATTAATTTCAGTAGGCCCCTACGTCCCGAAATAAATTTCAACACGGTCCCAAAATTAGTTTCTGTACGTCCCGAAATTAATTTCTGTACGTCCCGAAATTAGTTTCTCTACGTCCCGAAACTAATTTCTGTACGTCCCGAAATTAGTTTCTGTACGTCCCGAATTAATTTCAGTACGTCCCGAAATTAAGTTCAACCCTTCCCGAAATTAATTTCAACCCGTTCCGAAATAAATTTCTGTACGTCCCGAAATTAGATTCTGTACGTCCCGAAATTAATTTCAGTGCGTCCCGAAATTAATTTCAGCCCTATGGAGCCACTGTAGCCCACCAATTCTGTTGGCAGTTGTATTCAGAAAGGTAACCGAATAATAGGAAGAGATATAACTGTTTAGTACGGCGTATCACGTTGGGCACACCGGTTCTCGTCAGATCACCGAAGTTAAGCAACGTTGAGCTCGGTCAATACTTGGATGGGTGACTGGATGTTGTACTGGCTGGGCTGATCAGTGTCCAGGATAATAGGAACCGCGGACACTCTCGTGTTCTGGTACAAGTAGGCACCGTCGGGATATGACTGAAAAAATGTTGAAAACGGCGGTAATTCCTACTCACTCACTGTTTAATCTCTGTTTCTGGATTCCTGTTCCAGGGTTTGAAGTGCCTTCTATATTTCCTATATTTTTTAGTCATTCCTATATTTTCCTATATTTTACTCAAAACCTCCTATATTTCCTATATTATGACTTTTCCCCATGAAAACTTTCATCAATGCTCTGTAATGAGTCAAACTGACACGAGGAAATACAATTTCAATCTCTCTATGCTGAATCAAACAACAGAACAGGTCACCTGAAAGACCACCACTATGACCGCATTCAGTGAAAGTAATTTGGTTAAACACCAGAAAACTACCAAATTTGGAACATACAATGTAGTACAGACCTGTCTTACACTCCTTTATTTCCTATATTTTCCTATATATTTTTCAGAAAATTCCTGTATTTCTTCTATATTTTTGCAAATTTCCTCCTATATTTTCACTTTGAGCCACTTGCAGGCCTGCTATTCATCCTGAGTGATTCCTATTCATTTTGATGGCCTCCTATTCATCTTGATTAATCCCTATTCAAGTCTGGATTCCTATTCAGGTGGATGGGTTCCTATTAATGCTGATGGATTCCTATTCATCTTGATGGATTCCTATTCACGTTGGTGGATTCCGGCATGATTCTGTGTCGATTTTCATGATTCATGTTTCTGTGTTACTATCAACGCAGTTGTTTGGATTCATGGTTCTGGAATTCGAACAACGTTGTTAAATTCCAGTATGATTATGTTGCCTTCCATGTTCCTGGATATATATTTGTGTTTCTCTGTTACGATCAATGGCGCTTGATTCATATTCCTTGCTGGTACATTCATATTTCTGGACTTCCTGTTTCTATTCATGTTTCTGGGTGAATATATACCGGTACATACTTCTGGATTCCAGTCCATGGTATGATTCCCGTACGCCCATGCTTCGTGCATTTCTTTTGATTTTAGTGCGTGCTTCTGAACTATTCCCAAAACACTCAATGAATCTCTGATTCTAAAGTTATACAACTAAAAAATGGTATTAATTAACACCAATGAATGTGTAGTAATCAATGGATTTGATTAACACCCACGAAAATTTACCAATAACTGGAAATAACATCCACGAAAATGTACCAATAAATGATATTAACACCAGTGAAAGCGTACCAATAAATGATGTTAGTTAACACCCGTGAAAGTGTATTAATAAATGATATTAACACTCATGAAAGTGTACCAATGAATAATATATTAACACCCATGAAAATGTACCAATAAGTAGTGTTATTAACACACATAAAAGGGTACCATTAAATCAAATTAATATTCGTGAATGGTGTTGATTAATACATGAGAAAGTGTACCAATACATGGTGTTGATAAACAGAAATAGAAAATTTACTAATAAATGGTGTTAACCCTCATGAAAATTTACCAATAAATGAAATTAACAGCCATGAAAATGTACCAATAAATGATATTAACACCCGTACAATTGTACCAATAAATGGTGTTGGTTAAAACCAGTGAAAGTGTACCAATAAATGGTGTTTGTTAATACCCGTGAAAGTATACCAATAAATGGTGTTAACACCCAGGAAAATGTATCAATCAATGGTGTTAAGTAACACTCATGAAAGTGTATCAGTAAATCGTTTCCACACTCATGAAAGTGTACCCATAAATGGTTTTGGTTAACATCTTATGAAATTTTCGATCTTCAAGACGACAAGGGCTTGTGCGCGTGATCTTCAGATGTTGTAACGCGAAGTCGTCTCAGACTCAGGTGATGGTCTTCATAAAACCTGTACAATAATAGATTCCAAGGTCCGGCTTCTGAGATTTCTCGAAGACTTGACAGCCTCTTTAAATGAGACAGGATACAACAAAAACGAAGTTCATGTCTGCTGAATATTAAGCCGATTTATTGTAAATTCATTCCACCTAACTTAGGAATGATAGGCAGCATCTGGCAGGCAGACTAACACAACTTCATCAACATCAGACCATTTTGTAAACAGTCATTTTCAGAACTGGAGATAGTAACATCTATCATTGGAGACATGATAGCCTCTGATGGTACTGGCCTCTGTGAGACCTGATGGTTTTGTCCTGTCTGTATGTGCCGCTCATTCCATTATATACAATGCTATACGTTACAATGTCAATTTAACCCAACATAAATGTCCTTATAAATTCGGTGCAATTATGACAGGCAGATCACGAATCTGTCGCATTACATAAATTCAGTCGTCAAAACCAAGGTTAATTCATTACCCTTACACAAGCAGTTTCTATGTTATCCTGTAAATTTGAAATTACATAACTGTTTCTCACAAATAGTTGTGCTTACAATAACCGACCTAAAGGGTCATGAAATAGTATTTCGAAAACAGTTTTGTCAAAACACATCACAATATCAAGGTTGCATGCACGCAGATTTATATAAAATTGGTAAATGAAAAGTCGAAATTTATGCATTTATATGGTGGCCAAGAATCGATATTTCACATATAATTTATGCATTTATATGGTGGCCAAGAATCGATATTTCACAACCTGTGAAAATGTACCAATAAACGTTGTTGATTAACACCCATTAAAGCTTATTAATAAGTGGTATTGAAACCCATGAATGTGGACCAATAATGGTACTGATTAACACCTGTTAAAGTGGACCAATAATGGTACTGATTAACACCTGTTAAAGTGTACCTATAAATGACGTTGATTAAAACCCATAAAGGTGTGCCAATCAGATAGCGTTGATTAACACCCATGAAGGTGTACCAATATATGATATTAATACCAATGAATGTGTACCAATAAATGGTGTCAATTAACTCACATCAAAGTGTTCCGATTGTAGCCTTGATTAACGCGTGGGAAAGTGTACCAACAAACGGTGTTAATTAAACCCATAAAGTGTACCAATAAAATAGCGTTGATTAACACCCATGAAAGTTTACCAATAAATGGTATTAAAAGCCATGACAATTAACACAGGTGGAACTGTATCAATCAGTGGTGTTGATTAACACCCATGAAAGTATACCAAAAATGGTATTGATTAACACCCATAAAAGTATACCAAAAAATGGTGATGGTTAATACCCATGCTATTTTATCAGTAAATAGTATTAAGAGCAATGAAAGTGCAAGGGCTCTCTGGTTTCTATAGTTATACAACTAGCAAAAGGGTTTAACACCCACGAAAATCTACCAATAGCTGAGACTATCATCCATGAAAATGTTCCAATAAATGATATTAACTCTCATGAATGTGTACCAATAAAGATGTTGAATAACACCTGTGAAAATGTACAAATAAATGTTTTTGGTTAACATCCATGAAAGGGTACCAATAAACGTAGTTGATTAACACCCACGAAAGTTTTTTAATAAAGGGTATTAACACTCATGAAAATGTATCAATTAATGATATAGATTAACACACATTAACGTGTGCCAATAAATGAAATTAACACCCGTGAAAGTGTACCAATAAATGGTGTTGATTAACACATGAAAGTGTATCAATAATGTTACTGATTAACACCTATGACAATGTACCAATAAATGTGGATTAACACAAATAAAAGTGTACCAATGAAATAGCGTTGATTGTGAAGGTGCACCAATAAATGATATTAACACCCGTGAACGTGTACCAATAAGGTGTTACATTAGAATCTACATTGTGATATTACCCCAAATGTCATCAGTTGGTGTTGGCCAACACCATTATTGGTGTTGAAATGACCTACACCAATGTTGGTGGTGTTAGGATAAGCTGAACAACTGACCCCAACACAATTATTACTATTATTATTATTGACATATTATTACTTTGATGTACTGCTAAGCTTCTCATTCATGTCTCTGGAATTTTGTTATAATATTCTGGATCTCTATACCCCTCTGTACCCTATATGGGTGGATCTCTATATCGTCATCTATATTCCCGCAATCCCATCTATTAATATTCCTGTCATCACATTCTACATTTTATAGTGTCTATGGATTTTTATTCATATCCGAGCTCTTGATTCTTAATCATTTTCGGTGAGTTCTGTTCATGCTCCTGGATTCCCCTTCCATCTCACCAAAGTCAGTCTCTGATGGGTTCTCAAGCACGTATATCAGAGCTATTATTTCTTGGATTCCTTTTCATGTTTGAAACCTTCATTTGGTCTAGATTTTTTTTTAAATTTTCGATGTCTCAACCCTTTATTTGAACTTCAGTGTTCAGAATGAGAGTTTTTTCTGACAGATAATTTTCGGACGAGGGGCTTGGGGGAGCATTCTGCCATGACAACAGAACGAAAACAGTTTTAGGGATGAATTCAAAATGACGAATATGACGGGTGTATGATTTCTATTTTGATCTCGTCTTATTCTATAGTGAGTGGGTTAGGGTGTAACATCGCATTCAGCATTATTCAGCCATATAGCGACGATATAACTAAGTACGATATGATTAGCTGAGCATGTGCGACTATCTATGTACAGCCATCATGTAGAGGAAATTAATCTTCCCCTCGTGGCAACAGACATGGTACAAAACTCATGCTGCTCACCCACTTGGGGGCTCGTCATATTCTAAATGTGTAGCTACAGGAAATGAACAATGCCGTCGATCACTTGCACATAAATTGGTAATAGTTAACGGATCCAGGAAATATCGTGGATGAATTCAAAATGGCGATTTTGGAAATATATATGCGTTTTGTTCTAGTTTGTTTTTGACCTCAAAAGCATAAAATATGTTTACATCGATTGATGATTGGTTAATACTAAACAATTTTACAGAAAAACTAGATATATCCGTTTTTTATTGAATGGTCGAAAATCAGTCAACCCCCCCCCCCCCCCTAAGAAAATATTTGGTGATGTTAGCATAAAATACTCTGGTGTGTTACCTCAATTATTGTTAATAAAAGCACGGGATTTCTAACAACAGCTTGTATAAATCGATATTCAACATGATTCAAACGTCTGAATACCTGCCCTAATCACCAGGCAGCTTAGATATATACGACCACAATTTCTGGATTCTTGAATATGGAATTCGCAATATTTTACATCAACACAAGTCAAATCACGGTTTAGTTGTCATTATTCATATCGTTTCATAAAACTACAAGAGAAGAAAGGCCAAACTTTACTATAGCATATGGCGAACGTGTGCAACCTATGTTGGGAATAATACCTCTCATTGTATAATCCCGATATGGGAATATTTCAATAACAAAACAATAATACGTCTTTTCCTGTAATTTGAATTTTTGTAAATATCTTAACCTATATATTAATACTACCTTCACGTCATTAGCTGTGTAATTTATTGATGAAAACAATTTGCAGAATAAGGCGCGCGTTAGATTGAAATTAATGAACAATATATTCCGATTGAAAATCAATCTATTAGACTGAAAATTCCGCTTTATTATGATTTATTAAATTGATTTTCCAGTCTAACTTAGATTCAATGTGTTCGTTTTCAATTGAATAGAGTGAAAACAATTTCAATCGAACCGAAAGACTGAAATTTGGATAGGAGAAAATTAGATCTTGTCATCGATTAAAATATCAATCTTTCGGTGCGATTGAAATTATTTCAACCCATTAAATTGAAAAAGAACAGAATTAATCTGATGTAGACTGAAAATTCAATCTAATAGATCCTAATAAACTGGAATAAACTGGAATTGATTTTCAATCGGAATAGATCAAAGCCATACAATTATCCAGTCAAATACAATCTCATTTATTCGCGTATACAATGTTGAAAATCGCCCGTAAAGTTTACGGCATATCGGCAGCTCAGGGTGCCAAATATCTACCGTAAAAATAACGATGACCGTAAAAATTGTTTCACGGTCACCGTAAAATGTTCGATGATATACCGTCATTTTTACGGCGTTATCGTATAATATTTATTGTGTAAATCTTTATTTCGGTATATAATTACAACACATATAAGGGAAGTGGGAAGAGGTGCCGACATACTGACAGATTCTAGCGATTCGTGATATGTGTTGTATCTCAGGTACGCTTTTATTGTACCTGTTCATGTGGCAACTTGGATGACATGACCACACGGCTCCTAGCACCGGCATAAGCGGTATTAGATACAAATCTAGAGAGCTATGATGGAAATGCTCTGACTACTCGTATACTGGTAATTGGTGAGCTGTGTCGCTGTGACAACTCGTACACTGGGATATATAAGGACAGCGATATATCTAACCTAATATAAATTAGGGTTCCGGTAACCATAAATTCCTGCCCGGAAGTTGTAGCATAGTTGCATCATAGCACACTCGGTCAACTTTACATATAACTTGATGTCCTCTGCCGTTGTTGTGCGCAATTGACTCTGGAGCACACAAACTGAAGTTTTCCGTTCATAGCGATCATGTCATTTCTCCTGAGTATCCACTCAACCCGTTGTCGTTACAAGGCGCAGCATGTAGCACCGCGGTTTTTGTCTACACTATGATGGCGTTGATAAAAATTGTTTCTTGTTTGCTGGTGTCGAGATGGTACGACACGAATATAGATTATAGCGTGAACTATGGCTAGATTCAAACAAAGGCAGTTAATTTTCAGCGGAGCTAATGTCATCATGTGATGCAGGGTTAATAGGTCATACGATCATCTCCCATATGTTACGTTTTTTCAGGTTACCGTATTTTACCGTATTTTGTCTGTGAATAAAGGTATTCTACCGTATTTCTAAATATGTGGTTTATTACCGTCAAGTTTACGGTAATATACCGTAATTTTGAAGATGCGGTAGATTACCGTCAGGTTTACGGTAATATACCGTATAATTTACGGTACTTGGTTACAATGTATACAGGATATTACTGACTACCACCCCAACAAAGAAAAACTCTAGAATATTGGGAGGCGGACAGATTTCGGCGCGAGCCACCTTTTCGCTTGAAGGAAGGCCATACAATCATTAATAATAACAAATGTGTTGTTCTGCTTCCAGAGTTGATGTGACTTACAACACTAACAAACATTTAGGGCCTCCAGATGGAACAAAGAACAAGCAAGTTGGCATTTTACGCGGATTCGTTAAAAAACACGACTGAGGTCTAATGATTGTTTGTATCGTGCGGGGTCCAAGTATACAATGAAATTATATGGTTGCCATTCCCGATATGGCACAGTTAACGATTGAACTGGCAGAACCAGCACTTCTGGTTCATCTTGTGGTTATATTATATTTATTGTAAGTAAGTAAGTAAGTAAGATTGTAAGTAAGTAAGTAAGTAAACTAAAGTAAGAAAGTAAGTAAGTAAGTAAAGTAAAGTAAGAAAGTAAGTAAGTAAGTAAGTAAAGTAAAGTAAAGTAAAGTAAGAAAGTAAGTGAGTAAGTAAGTTGTTTATTCCCATCACATTAGATACATAGGTACAGAGTAATATAATATAAATCAGAAACAGTATATTTACAGTGACGGGGAATTTAAATTCTACATAATGTCTTTTGCGCTTCTTTTTCAATATTTCACAATTTTACCTTATATTGATTTCTTTTTACTGCTTACTAAACATGACATTTTGAACGTATCTGGATTATTTCAGTATTTCAGTAATTCCTCTTGCACCGTTCTGAAATATGGACATACAAGCAAGTAATGAAATATGGACATACAAGCAAGTAATGAAATATGGACATACAAGCCAGTAATGAAATTCGTCACCTATGATATTTAAATTACAATTTTTGCAGAATCTCTCGTTTAAATCTACATTATTAAATCGCTCAATATGTATCTGCAATCGTAAATTTTCTGCTCAAAATTGACACATTTAATAGCTTGGTTGAGTGATCGTAAACCCTCAAGTAAAGTTTCCATCAAATGAAAAACCACTGCAAACAGTGTCGAAAAATATTTATTGTAATTTTTTACGATTTTATTACACAGAGTATAAACTGCGAATAAAGCATGGTATTCTATGGTGGTCTGTTCTAGGTTCAGTGACGTCACACTGCCTTAATACAAATGTTTCAAACTGTGTATGCACTTTCCAATGCTTGATTCAAGCTTAAGGTGTGTATACTTTGAGTTTCAACACAGACTCATTGTTCCAATGTGCATGTTTCACCAAAGTCGTGGAAATTAAATGCAAGATTCAAATTGACTTGACACTTAGAGTTACCATCTCCCAGATTTTGAAAAAACATGCACATTGGAACAGTGAGTCTGTGTTGAAACTCAAAGTATACTTTACGCATGCTACGAAATAAATAGGCATGTTATGAATTATCATACCGTTCGGTTAGCGCGGATGAAATTTTGTTTGAATTACGATAATTAATTATCTACCAACTATCGTATATTACATGGATATCTACACCCTCACATAGCAGGCTGGTATATAGTCCGATTCGGGATTTTCCTGTTAGCGAGAAATAAAGAGCGCATTTGCAAATGAAACAAGCGGTTCGTGAAGGCAAGGAATCGAAAAATTAATGTTAATCCGACATAGAGAAACTTCACAATATGGTCTGCATAATATTAGAAATTCAATAAATCTCCAGAATCTATGAGTTTTCCTTTTCATTGAGGACATGCTAATCGGCTGTCTCGTTCAGCGAATTGCACATTATATTGCCTATTCCGCTGAATTCTATTTAAAATTTGATAAAATTTACATCTTATTCGAACACAGGTGCTAATTAAGTTGGGGCTGCCCCGCTCGAACAAATCATTTTAAAATTATGCAGATTAATTTATTGAACCTGCATGTTTGACTTTTCGTTTTAATCAGTTAATCACAGTTTGTAAACTTAATTCCTCATACAGAACGCGTGTCGTCATTTATATCTTGGAAATATTTTCTGGGTTGCAGAAGAAACATTACAGATGGGTTGCAATGTTAAAAAAATACATGTACGGTTCTCAGGTGAGAGGTAAGAATGATTTCTACCTGTCTCCTTCCAGCATTATCCTGAACGCGTTAATGATGCAAAATTATACTGTTGCTTTTGTGTTTTGTAATGTTGCATAAATATGAAAACATATCATGGAGGCCTGATAAGTTGAATTTGTGTCTAATTAATAATGCGTTAATTAATCTGTTGGAAATCTCATTCATTCAGTTCGAGCAAAAATGAATTAACTATATGAAAACATTATTTTGGCTATACCTGCCAGTTGAGACAACTTATTTTCTACCTGTCTCATGAAAAATATATAAAACACCTATAATAATATAATAACAATTAATTGGAAGTTATACACACATATATTTGTTGAATTTCATCAAAAGAGACTCAACGCTGAATAGTTATTTTTGTAAATCCAAGGAAATATATAAAGACAGATTAATTGAATTATATAGCTTCTGACCGCGCTTAAAAATTATTACTCACGCCGACAGTAAAATGCAGCTGTGCCAAATCTCACGGAAGACAGAAGGCAAGAAAGTACCGGAAATTGAAGGGCTAGTATGAGCAGAAAATATAGTCAGGTGTTTAAAATGAACCGTTATTAAAGGAGAAATTAAGAATTCTGACAACACAAGTCTCGCCTTCGGTCTGTTCCGAGAACAAACATTTACCAATAAATGTGCAAGTCAGTGAAGTTCTTTTAATACATTGGCACGCGTCGACAGGTAAAGATGCCCCTGTATGGCATGCCTTGCACGCCACGCGAACAATCGGCCAAGAAAATAGAGAAACTCGTTTCTTTTCATTTTTATTGACAATTGACGCGGTGTCAGACGACTACAGACAAGGAAGGCTATGCTATGCTAACCGAGTCGCGTGCCACGATACTGCCACCACTTGATTGTTGTCACGTGACCGGCTCGCACCTGTTCACGAATAAACTGGTTCCCTAAGAAGCCTTAATCAAATGGTTCGGGAACCCAAGATATGAAGGTGACTTCATGATAATAACTTAAGAGACCAGAAGTTTCGCGGACTTTTTATTAGAAATGCCAGTATTCATTTATATGGAATTCTTTCTTTTTCATATGCAAAAAAAAAGAGATATATGCAAAGAACCAGTGCATTAGAACCCATGTACGCACTCGCAAACTGATTACTTGTTAATAATATTCAAGAAATAAATCTTGTGTCTGATAATTTTTGGGGGGTTGTACAAGTGCGAGGTTCAATATTGTAGGTTACATTTATATATGTGATAAATATAAGGTTATACCGGACGGCATTTGAACAACTAATAACGGTATCTCAAAAGGTCAGTATGCTCTGCAAGACAAACAATTCTATATGAAAGGGAAACAGCGAAACCCTCGTTGTCAACCTCTAACAAAATCAAAACAAAGATTTACAATAATTGTTGAAGTGTCAATAGTATGGAGCAAATGATGTCCCGTTAGTTGCCAGTTTGTTCCCTATTTACGCCTTCCATTGCACGCTCCCATTGTGGCCGTTAACAATAGCCCGCGATAATATTCCTGCCTTGGCATGCGTTCGGGGCGGAGAGAGGGTTCCCCACGCCGGGTGTCAGGCATTCTTCATCTCTCCAAAACATCGCTGACATTGACCCAAACTCGGTCATCTTGCTGGCAGCCACTTCACCAGGGCCCCTCAAGCATTAAGGTAATGAGTTATTCTCTATTGTACAGGTGGGTGATGTCATTATAAGAGCCAAGTGGCATACATCATCGAGAAAAACACCCTTCCCAGTCTCATACAGGTATTCTTTAGGATGTCTATAACAGATGTTATACGTTGTAATTACTTCGAATCGCCATATCTTTCCTCCGATGTTAGACTTTTCATATACATTGTATATCCTACCATATATATTTATCTCGTTTTGTTGAACGCTGTTATGAAGATTAAATCGTTTAAACTTTTAAACTCTCATATTTTAGAAACTGGACATGGCGATCTACTATTTGTTTAGCTAGTGTAAATTTGTTTGGCTAGAGTAAGTCCTGGAGCAGACCACTGGGCTTATATATAGGTGGGAATTAAAAATTATCCCAAAAATCCTAAATTCTGTCCCAAAAGTAAACCCATCGCATGCTGCGTCCTTTAATGAATTTGTAATCCGTAGTAGCGCTGTCGATTAAGAGCATGTTGTGATTTTGTGACCGCATTTAGAGATTCAATTGTCGATGGTATACGTAATTCTAAGATCCATGTTAAATCCAAGTTAAACTGGGAAGTCTGCAACTAACAGAAGCATGCGTAATTATTCTTCACTATATAAGTTCGAATAATCTGAGGTCGGATATATAGGAGTTGGCCTAAAAACCCATTGTACTCTCTCATTTATCTTTCACTTATATTGTATACAGGGATATGTCGTATAGAACTTGTAGCCTTATGGTACGCCAGGGAAACAATCGCTCGACCACTGGACAGCTTTTTCTCGGTAATATAAATTTGCCTTGAAAATTATATTTCTGACCTAGACTATGGATACGCTATATAGACGATTGCTTCGGGTTTACTTTTGGTTCATAACAGACAGCTGTTTCTACCGTTACCTGAAATTAAAAATTATTGACATCCGGAACAATAAATGATAATCTTTGACAAGTCAGAAGACAAGATTTGTTTTGCGAGATCTGCGCCACGCCACGCGAGATGTCACGCCGGTGATGGGGATGAGGGAGGGAAAGCTGAACGATAAAACTGTCTAAATTATCCGCAGCAGTTTTCCTGTTCTGGAAAGTGTCAGGCAAGGATGGCATCATACACCTGTACTCTTCCCGTACATTATCCGCAATCTGCTCCGGTAGCATGCATTAGTAAACACGGCAATAGCATCTTGTCCTCGCTCGACCTGTATCGCTCCATTGTCCCTGTCGCCGACCTCTCTCACTGCCTTCACGGATCAGCGATCTCTCTTTATCGATGTACAAGGCTCGCGCGCAGGCACGCGGGGTGTCATATCTTGACACTACCGCATCGACAGTTGGGGACGCAAATCCTTGTTAATTTTATAAGAGGATGGATTGATAAGACTGTGGAATATAATGAAACAACGCTTACCGTTATTCCTTCAACAATGGTGTCATTTCTTGTCGTTTACAGTTAGTTTTACTGCACAAGCAAATTAATCCTTAATTTTTATAACCTTCCCTACTTCCCATCTGCCGTGTCATTCGCATCTGGTCTTACATACGAACTTTTTGTTACGCTGCTCCTCTGAGTTGAGTTAAATCTTTCAAAATTCAGACTTTGTCACCGATTGTTTTCACCGACATATTAAAAATATCCAACTGTAGGGCTTGGATGTTATTGTCTTACTGTGTGGATATTGGGAATATATGAACATTTCATAGGAATGGTTTATGGTCTAAACTAACTATGACATTTCGTTATCAAATATGCCATTTAAATATATTAGTTTTCCGCTTTCTCGGTTTCCTGCAATACAGGCACTGATGGAGTATTGGATGCTATATATTAAAACTGTTTAATCTAATAAATTCACAATAATGTTCCTCAGCAGGAGTTCATAAGGCGTAAACGAATCTGTTAGCTCTCGACAATAATCCAGTTAATCACCAGAACGATCTGCAAATAATACTGTCTTAACAAGATCTTATGAACTAAAAAAAAACTCTCGAATCTCACAACATATTCGTATAAACTGATCCATGGTTATATTTGCGACATTTGAAGTATTATCAGAACTTTTAATTCGATCGCCTGCAGGAATCTGCCATTATATCAGCAAATCTCACTCACAAATAATTAAAGGCCGGTCGGGGTGGGCTTTTATAACCAATGAAACGGCTCGATTAACGATTCCGCTGACATACGGGGTCTCGTTCCCACACTCGGCCTGGATGTAAAACAGAAATACAACCGGCGTGCGACCCCGTTATCAGCCCTATAAAATCAATTATAGCGAGAGCGACTCGATGACAAGTGGTTACGGCATTAAGGGCACGGTATCCCAACAAAAAAACACGAAACGTTAACTGGTAGAGGTCCTCAATTTAGTTAGTGCTTGACATAGCGTGTGTTGAAAACGTATCTCCGTGGCGTGTGAACACTGCGCCGTTTTAACCCCAGACACACGAGCTACGGGGAAATAATACATTATGATATTTAGAAATAAAACCAGAGACCTTATCGGTGGAATTGACTCTCCCATGCATATTAGCTCGAGCCCTTCACCACTTTCCCATCGCTGTCTCCATTATATAATTAGTATATAATTGAAGCAAGACATATTTCTCACGCTGCGTATACCGCCTGTTTTTAAATGGAATTCAACGCAATATCCAGTCGCATTTTGTTTTTGTAAGCACTGCTTGCAAAGCAATAATAAATATATGAATAACTCCGTAGTTAAATTTCTCAACTTGAATACAGTGCCAATTATTACGAAAAACAATAATCCCTGGAGATGAACGGTTTCATGATAGTAATTTCAAGATACCTGCCACTCCGACTTAATTTAAATGGCCGCCATTTTGAATTCCATTGAAACCGCTATGATGTGGCTATTAATCCGAAATTGTAACCGTCATCAGCACGCGTGAGACTAAGTTTGTGTCCATTTTTATTCTACCTTCGGCTTGGAATCCCTGTAAATAAAAAAAGCGGATTGCATCATCCAATCCGATGATACCTATCGTCACCAGCCGTCATTTTGCAAGTCATGTGATGCCACGCTTCAAAAGTACCGTTGCACAACACCTCTTAAAAGTTATGAAATTTTCTTATACCTACAGATGTATTGAAATGTGGCTCACAGCGGTTCGGTCATCCACTCTCTTTCCTATCTCCTTAGAATGGGGAGGATTTTTTTAAACCATTAATAACAGGTGTAAATATGATAAAATATGGATCACATTATCATACTATCCCAAGAAAGGAACATTAAGATATATTTCAAATTATGCATCTGTCGATGCTATCGGCGCAGGATCAACTTGAATGTTGTGCAAGTGGAGGGTTATCGGATTTCTTGAATCTGTACTTCGCCAGATCAAAAATGTGCAAAGTATAGGATATCACTCCGCAGTAATGGAGATATAGTCGAGTGCCCAGCCATGTTATGGGTGATGTAGGGGAGCCCAATAGGGATAATACCATGCAATATACACCGCACCCTCCCTAGTCTTGGTTCGTTTGACAGAGCCGAGCCATGACAGAAGACGAATTCACCAGGACGAAACCAACCGTTTTATTGATAAAGGCTTTCCGAACAGCATTCGTGACCTCATGATCTCTCTGAATATGCCCATTCTTGAGCGAATAAAACGCCAGACAATGTGTTGTATATTCACATGTTCGTATCCGTGTTTGTTTTGACTCAAAAGGCCCCATGTCGTTTCCGCGGGGAACTTCAAAGTGTTTGCCCTCCAGCTTTTTCTTCGCTTTATCGTCGAAATTTTCAGGGATCCCACGAGCTCGTGTATCACTCTGGGCGTCGTACGTTTATTGGCTGTTATTTTAAACGGAAGGTTCGAATACTACCTTTAAAGAGCACATGCCTATGCAGGGTTACATGGCACGGAATATACAGACCTGCATTATGAAAGACGTATGGATGATGCAGGAGACACCAATAGGGACGATAGCATGTAGAATCTGACATACCGCTGACGTTCGTTCTCCGTTTGTTTGAACCTTCAACAACCACGTGCATGCAGTGTGTTTCGAAGTTGTCACGGGAAAGCTGTTACAATATCATTGGCCACCTGGGATCGAGGGTTGATTTTACGGCATCGTGTGATCGAGGACGGTGATTTGGCATTTAGCTTTAGGAGAGCAAAGAGACATATAGTTTGTTGGCTCTTGCGTCGTTCTGAAAATGGAATGTATAGTTTTTCTGCCCTCGGTAAATTTAAAAAAAAAGGAAAAGAGGTACTTACCTGGGGGGGTTTTCATGCACAGTCAGAACAAATGTTGATATTTATCACCAAAAAGGTTACCAGTTATGGCCATCACCTTATTTCTTGATCACCTTTATATGGTGATGGTCATCACCTTTTTAGGGCGATGAGCAATGAGGGCAAATTTTAGGCCATCATCTCTTTAGGGTGACGAGGGTGATGACCCCAGATCTACACTCATTGCCTATCCCCCTTAAAGAGGTAATGAACTGGCCTCAACACCTGTAAAAGATAATGAGTTCTCTTCGCAAAATATCCTGAGATCTTTCGACTTCATAAATGAAATTGCGAGATTTCGACATATCAAATGGTCGATTTGGTATTCCGAAATTTAAAATAATCCCACTTTAATATCTTGATATTTCTCAACAGTTTGTTGAAAGCTAAGACCCCCCGCCCCCCCCCCACACACACACACACACACTCTATATACAGTCTCAGGCATGTGGAGGACGAACGCAATTACCAAATCATCTCAAAATTCATATTGAAATGTTCTTCAGAGGAGCTGATCAAATGTTGGATCTGATGTATCTACGCTATTTTCTTTATTACTACTTCTATTATTATTATTATTATTATTATTTATTATTAAATCAACTTGAATTCGCAACTATGAGGCAAGTTCACAGAAAAAATTACGTATTGAATCAAACCATTGAGCGACCGTCTTCACGCTTAAAACTAAAGTGTTGAAACTTACTCGTAAAGTGTTGAATTAACACTTTTAGTGTGTCCACATGGACTGCTCTTCAAGTGATGTCCCTGTGGACACACTTGAAGGGTTATTTCAACATTTTTCGAGTAAGTTTCAACACTTTAGTTTTAAGCGTGTTGCAAGAAAAGATGATCTGGTCATCATTGATTTTTGACAATAAAGATGTCCTAAATGCCTATACTTTTAATTAAAGTCTTAACGTTTGGGTGATTCGTTTTTCCAGCATTATCGAACACACTTAACCGCTTATGTTTTTCAATTTATATATGCAATTCTAGTTAAGTCTACTTATATGGAAATTGTTGGTTTAGTAGTTTCTGGACTCAGAACGTTGCATTTGTGCAGCTCAGAATGGTGATTGTCGGACCTGGCAAATTTCGTAACTCACTAGTCGAATGCCATACAGGAGTTATAAAACCTCCTTGAATAATTTTCAAATTTTGATTCAACTCTTGAGATATTTAATTCCATTGCGTCACTGGCGGAATAATTATGCTGTTGTTCAGAGGTCACGTGTTTGTCTGCATTCGAAGCAACAAAAAATAAACAAATAAATAGCGAACCGTGGGAAACAAGTTGGTCGCTGATCTGCCATATACAGTACATGCATGTCCATACAGTGAGATAGCATCTCTACAATTTAAAAGTGTGAATGGAATTAAAAACGATCTCTATTTCATTTGATTTCATTTGAATTAGATGTCAGTCGACAATTCATACATGAGTGCGCTTCAATTAAAACCATAAACATTCACACTGTTCCATTCCTTTTTTCCTTCATATATACACTATAATCACTTAAAAAATTCCCGTATTCTGATCTCTTTACATCGTACTAAAGACGTGTTATCAACTCAACGCATCTTGGGGCAAAGGCTATACAAGTCTTTTTGTCCGTTACGCATTATTATACGTTATTAGAGCCGACAGCATTCCATTTGGCTATGCATATACAGTGTAGATCTAATCGCGATGAAATTCACTCAGGAAAACTTTCTCATGGATGGCGGTGGTTTTTACCCGTGACCTGAACCGCTAAGGTCGCGATAGCTCAACCAGACAGCCCGCAGTTCTGAGCTAGCTAATACTTCACCGTTGACGCACAGTAATATACTAAGGGACTCAGGTACATGCATTATACTATAGACAGCGATGAGCAAACACTAAAAGGTGATGAGTTGAACTTGTCATTTTCCCCTGAATATATCACCGCTCTAGAGCACAAATTATAAGAGCCATTTAAGCAAGGCAGACAAATATATCGAATCGATGGAAGGCCCTATTCTAAATGCCTCGTCAAACAAATACTTATTCAAGTGTGTGTGAACGGGGTTGGGAATTCTCCCGATACAAGCTTTCCCACGACCTGCGCGTGTTGGCCGCACGTCTAACGCAATGAGCTATCACCTGCACATGCCGGGAACATGGATATTTAATCACAAGCCGGCGGACGAAAAAAGTCTTTTACCAAACATATTCATTGTCATTTTCTCTGGTCCGTCCTTTTTTAGTTATCTAAAAAAGCTGATTTTTTTTACAGATTTTAGTTATCATATATCCAATCTATTGGTTTCTGAAGCAAAAAATCTAAAGCAAAATGGAAGATTTTAATTTTAAATTTTAAACAATTTTAAATTGTCCCGAAAACGGGCCATTGTTTACTGTATACATGTTCCGTGCTACACATCTGGTAGGCCGTTATAGGCCCGGCAGCCAATCGCGTGTCTCAACGGCGGTCGAGTTGAAAGGAACACGGCTTGAGAACAGCTGATCGCCTGTCAATCATCCGGGTACGCCGGTTGGGAGGGTGTGATACACACACACGGCCACGATTTTTATTGAGTGCACCGTGGGAACGATTATATAGTTAGAAGCGAACGTTGGTCGAGGAAGGACGTACATCCGATTGACTCTCGTGGACACACAGTCGGACACACGTACAGACAACAACAATAATACCGAACTTGGAGAGTTGGACGTAGTCTTACCATACACTAAACCCAATTGGTACCGTGCACTTCCGTGTGTCTATTCAACCAATATGAAGCGCAGTCTAAGTGACAGCGACTCTGAAGATGTTTTCGATGATGATCTGAAAGCAAGGTAAATATATTGGTTTCTATCACGTCCGCGCAGACACGTGTTTGCGTAACGCTTTCACTTTCGTTAACACTTCCTAATATTTCCTCTTAAACAATAGTCCACGTGTCGTTAAGCTGCTGATACCTCGTTAACAACTCTAGAATCGTTGGTGATGAATTATTTCTTTATTTTTTCAGTTCCCCGTCTCAAAGTTGTCATGTTACCGACAGGAAAAAGAGAAGAGGGGTAAGTGTTTCACAATTACCTAATTAATTATTGAACTTAATTATGACTGCTGTATATTGATATTAATGCTTCTTCATTAGTGTCATTATTAAGCCTTAGAGGATGCACATTCCAGCTATACCCTCTATAGAGAACATGAATTCGTAGAAATACGATAGAATATAATTCAGTAATCCAAAGTCATTATACTCGCGTACCGATACCAACCCTTGCACGTCACTTATTGACATACATGGTCATATGTAGTTATGCCCTTAGATTAGACATGAAACTGTCCCTTTGGTGGCGAGTTGACTGTGAGATGCACCATTGGTCCATTACACGAGTACTAACACCTACAAGTTCTGGAGTTTGCCCGTAGACGAATTCAAATGACAGTAAAAACGTCGACAACGACGACGAAGATCTTCCGTGTTTTACAATGGAGAGACACTTTTTGTATGACCCTGAAATACAACCAAATCTAACTGACAAAAACCTATATGCCTAGTATAACGATATTATGCTGCAACACTGACTGATCGATTAATTTATCGCAATAGAATGCAGCAGAGCTGTTTTTCATCTATGCATAATATTTAAAATATATATATATATATACGGTTAAGATTATGAAACTCATAAATGTGCAAATCTATACATCTATCCATCCATTAATGCACATCCAGCCACACATGCATGATGGGCTCAATTACTATTGCTCTAAGTCTTTGTTAGTAAGAAATAAGTACTGATAGACTACACCGCCGTTAGGGAAGAAATAAACAACACGAAAACCACGGCGTATCAGGAAATAGACACGAAATTGACAGCACGGCATGCATGTCAGTTGCACCGTCAATGAATTGTGTCAGTTGCATTCCATTGGCATCTCGCGGGGTCAACGCTAAGGGTATGTGACAGCCCCGCCTCTCCCACTCGGCAGATGTTCAACAATAGGCGAGCAGTTTAAACACATCTGTACAATACTGTAGGGACTGGCTTATGGAAAACGCGGGCGGGAAAGATGAACTACATTTAGCATGAGCAATCAATTTTATATTCCACAATAGTGAAAGTGGAAATTATTTCGCGAAAAATAAAAAGTAAGATCCGGCGACCATCTTTGTAATACTGCATGTATATTGTGAAAATAGTTCCGCAATCCTCAACTCCGATAGTTTCGGAATCCGACTTCGTACAACTCCTAGAGCTGTTGGCAAAAAAGTAAGCGCTTATAAAATAATAATTAGTCATTGAAACGCAGAAGCTGTTCAAAGTTTTCAGCATCATTGGTGTTCATATCAGCAGAATACTTATCCCCTATCGGTAACATCATACAGATGGAAATCTGAGTTGTTTCATCATGTAAGATACTGGACCATATTTGGTAATTGGGTGAGGGGAGGGGAAGGGGAAACGGTGGGGACACGAAAGGAATACAAATAATTATACTAGCGTCTTCAGGAAAGAATGCCCCAGGTAACAATATCCCATTTCATTTGGAAAATGTCTTACCTGTCGAAAGTCAAAGAAAAATCTCCTAGCTAAGACAATAGATATAGAAGCCATACATTCTTTCCGGGATGTCAAAATGGGATGCGGTATGACTGCCAAATTATCACGTGACCTACATACGCGTGCGTATGGTTTAATGTCACCTGGTGTGGCTGTATGTGCGCACAGGTAACCCATTATACATTGTTTACATTTGACTTAACACATCACCACAGGTGTGGCGAAATTAACACTCAAACTAACACCAACAATTCCGACTATTTTCTGGGTTCATTGTCTATCCTTTGATAGCTTGTGCCTTGAATTAAACTGTTTTACCCGACTAATTTCTAACGTTCTGGAATGATCTTCCACAGAGCTTCAATATAAACGTGGATCCGCGCGTTTTATGATTTAACCGTTTAACAATTTCTCGTTTATAACCCTTTAACCATTTATCTTTTATCAGATCATCGAGAAAAGACGGAGAGATAGAATTAACAACAGTCTCACAGAACTCCGCCGATTGGTGCCGACAGCTTTTGAAAAACAGGTAAGAACATATATACATCTCACTTCGAACGTGAAAACGGTTTACGTCAAGTTTCGGCTCCGCTCCTGCCAGGTATACGCATTCCCTGGGGGGGTCAGACTATAACTCGCCTTTTGTGAGATGATATGCCTACAGTTTAGGCGGTTACAAACTCTGACATTGGGAGAATGGAGTTGCCCATTTAATTGGTGCATCATGGGACAGTGTCCTCCTAGCCTGGTTGCCTCCCCTTCTAGTATCCTGACTGTGGATAAAGGGAGTTGTCCATTTAATTGGTGCATCATGGGACAGTGTCCTCCTAGCCTGGTTGCCTCCCCTTCTAGTATCCTGACTGTGGATAAAGGGAGATTACTCAAGAGACTGCTGGGTTCTTTAGTGGATTGTCTCAATAAGCATGGTAACATATTTATTTCTATCTGTCCCGATCTCATAGAATATCAACTACCCGCGTCACTAGGTATTCTACTAGAGGGAGCCACAATATTCAGTCATCCCGGTTATCTCCCCTTTCATTACACCCTCGGTAACACTCGTTATCGCGTGTTCTTACAGTGTAGGCATCTATCCACGCATCACTCCGCTCCTCTCTTCTTCCTTCTGCAGTATTTACATAATGTCAGACGACCGTGGATAGCGCATGGACTTTGATAATATATGGACATCACAAATTGTAGATCAGATGTTGATTTGAACTCATCGAGGATATGTTTCCGGTTAATGTATCACCTAACGAAAATATATATATATTCTTGGTGATATTTTCTCTAATTTCTTGTGACTTGCAAAAAGATGAACGCATTTACCTAATTTCAAACATTTTTCCATATGTACGTATTATTACATAATGTAAACATTTTGATGTTATATTGAAAGGGTTTTCGAGTTCCGCCTGTATGCGAGTCGCCTTTTGGGTCTATTTAATAACAATTAATTATATAATTTATTATTATGTTTGAATTCCATCGTTTAAGGGAATATTTTAAAAATAAATTTGAAAGATATTTCTTCACGGCGTCACAATGTGGCATAATGATATATTCAGTATCAACATCAGTTGTCCGTTTCGCCTGAGAAATATACGTTTGCGCATACATACAGGGTAAATACGCACTCGTTTACCTCGCATGAACTTAGGACTGGATGCATTTGTGATGGAGCTCAAATTCAGTGTTTCAATCTTTATTTACTTGCAGGGGTCCGCAAAGCTGGAAAAGGCTGAAATATTGCAGATGACGGTAGACCATTTAAAGATGTTACACCAAAAAGGTATGGGAAAAACAAAGATTGCTATTTGAGATTGAGCGACCGTCTAGTTTGAACAGGACCGTGTTGTAAACATTCCGCCATTTCCCCCGTCCTATGTATCTATGAGCTCGCACAAGTTTACACAATCATTTAGACGGTATTTAATTTTCGCGGCTTACAGGGTTTTTAGGGATTTAGTCTGTAGAGAGGACAGGTTCGTCGATATGATGCCAAGAGCAAGGCTTAATAAGACTTCTGTAGACACTCTCTCTGCTTCAAAGAGAAGTCCAGACCCGTGGGAGACGATTGATAGCGCTTTATCGTAAAGACGCAAAACACCGTGAGTTCCCAGTGTTTTTACCAAAGCAGATTCAACTATCTCAAAACGATCAAGTTTAAATGTCATTCCAAACTTCTCGCGAAATCTTTGAGATCCTCGTCTAATTCCATCCACTCAAAAGTTACAGGGAAGACGAGCAATGTGCTCTCTTACAAAAGTGTCGCATATAACATCCCCAAAGTCATCCGAATTAACGACTTGGACATTAAATACAGAATTAAATGAAAGAAATTCAAAGAATTCATCTCATAATTCCTAAACTAAACTAGGAAGCTTATAGAAGGAATATTGCTCTGTCTGAAAAAAAAAGCGTTGAAATGATAAGCAATTTGATGGATCCACAGATTTATAGCTGAAACATTTCAAAAGTTGTTAAAAAGTATGGAAAAAATTTCAGGTCCGTTTTCTATAATAGCACGTATATTTTTCATTTGATCTAAACATATTTTTCTCTCAAAATTTCCAGTAAAAACAATAATCTAAATATACTATCAACGTCAGTCTAAATACCATTTATATATCCAGATGACCAGTTTTACTATGATCTTAAATATACTATTTGGTATTGGTATTTGAAACATGTCAGGACTTTTTTTTTTTGTTATAGATTTCACTGTGAAAGAATTTTTGAATTTCTTTTAGTGAATTCCCCCTTTTGCAGCATTGAATTTTTATTCTACGAAAGTCGACCTTTGACAAACTGTGCAGAATAAAAACTCACTTTTCCAAGCAAGAGATCGTGATATTTGTAACCCAAGGTCTCTATTTACCTCAATGTTACCGGTCCTGCCCCAACATTACGTGATCTCTGTAAAGGACTTGGCGGTAGGGAGTAGCTGACGAGCACAAGATGCGAGATTTAGTTAATTTAAGGGCGCAATTAATCCCCCGACTCAACCAACACGTATTTATATGACATTTCTACATCATTTCTACATCTCCCCCACAAATACGTGCGATATGGTTGTCAATACAACTCGCCATTACTGCGAAACATTGCGTCAAAATACTCGAGGACATAAACGAGTAAAGATTACAGAAATTGTTCACGTAATATAGGGTCATCTTTGAAAATATGTATACATTTAACATTAACATCCAGAAACGGTTATACGCTTTCATTGCTCAGTCTTATATATTTGACAATAACGATACCGGTATATGAAATGACATACTCTCTAAAAACACTTGAGTGAAATTTCTCTCAATTAGGGGAGGAAATTGAACCCACTCAACACTCAAGTTGAGTGAGGTTTACTCAAGCTGAGAGAAAATAAACTTCTTTCAGATTCAGTGGAATCACACTTCACTCAACTTGAGTGATTTATCAACTCAAACTTGGACAAATCTCACCTAAACTTGAGTGAAGTTTCCTCAAATTTGTGGGAATTTCACTAAACTTGAGTGAATTTTACTCAACTTGAGCGGGGATAAATTTCCACTCAACTGTTCCTCGAATATTTTTGGAGAGTAATATACCACTATATCTACATTTCTTTTTGAAAATGCTTTCAGATTGCATCTTTTCTCTCATTCAATTCTTCTCAGAATGAAAAGTCACACTTTAGGTGCGATTGAAATTATTTTCAATCTATTAGATAATAATGAATTTCTGTACAGGCTGAACAATCAATCTAATAGTTAAACTGCAGTTTTCAATCAAAGAGTTCGATTTTTCAGTGGGAAAAGATTGGTCAATAAATCCGATGTAATTATTCAAGAGATGCCGTATTCTTTGTTATAATATTCTTAATGCCAGTTTTACTTATGTCCATCTCTTTCTGATTTCCAGGTATCAATGGGTACAACTATCCAGATCCTCACTCCCTAGCTGTCGACTATCGAGGTGTTGGTTTCCGGGAATGCGCGGCGGAAGTTGCGCGGTACCTTGTCACAGTTGAAGGCATGGATTTACAAGATCCAATGAGATTACGACTCTTAAGTCACCTTCAGTGTGTTTCAGCCCAAAGGGAAGCAGCAACGAAAGCTTCAATCCAGACATCGTCTTGGAGCGCCATGTCATCTCATCCCTCCTTAAACAGTCAATATGGCGGCAACTCCATGACGTCAATGGGAGGCATGATTACGTCACAACATGCCAGCCAATCAGATCATTTGACAATGAGCAGTCATTCTTCACTACCCGCCATATCTTACGGTGAATCTCGACTCAGTCAGTCTGAAAATCACATGTCATCTTCCCTCCATTCAAACATGCGGGCGCTGACGTCTTCCGGAGGTATTGCGTCACAGGTACCAACGATGACCTCCAGTGCGCAGGTGCAGCAGATTTCTCCACCAGTACTATCCAGTTTGCCTCAGTTGCACTCTCAGTTTCCGGTCTCTCTAAACTCGATGATGTCGCCCTCTGGCGGACATTCTTATAACAATGCCCTTAACCAGCACCCGTCGGTGAAGCCTTACCGACCGTGGGGGGCAGAATTGGCATACTGACTAACAAAGCAATATCACAACGGAAAATTTAACTACAATGGAAATTAATTTATTACTATAATAATAATAATATGAAGAGTGCTTTAATTTAAAAGTGTTTGATCGAATCTATGATTTGTGCAAGTTGGTTTTGCTTGTGGAATCGTTGATTCGTGACACATACAAAGACGCGAGTGCTCAGTTCAGGATTTTGTTGTATAATATATCTTTTCAGTGGATAATATGTGTATATATCTAAATGCTGATTGTGCTCTAGGGAACTTTTATGCCCCTGCTCAACTGTGTCTTCGAAAACATTCGGATGCAAATGGTGATGTCACGTGATCACGAGTTTAGCCATCGTGACGTCACGTGATCACGAGTTTAGCAATGGTGACGTCATGTGATCACGAGTTTTGTAATGGTGACGTCACATGATCACGAGTTTAGCAATGGTGACGTCACGTAATCAAAAGTTTAGCATTTGTGGCGTAAAGCATTCATGTGTCTATGCAAACTATCATGTTATATATGTTTTGAAATGAAACCTATATGCAAAATTGTTGATGTCTAACTATGCAAGTGAACTATGCAGTAAAACATGTACATTTGTAAATACGCCTATTTACATCAAATTATTTTTTCTTTTGAACAGAATCTACAATTTATACACATACATGACATTTATATTTATAAAAAAGTTTTATGTATTATACATTTCCATTCTTCTTTGAAAGATACTTTTTTGTTTTTATACATAGCAATATACACCGCGCGGCCAACAGTTCCCTTCCAGTAGTTGAACATCACTGAGATGATAATGTAATTTACAATGACTATGTTGCAGTGTACATATATTTTATATATTTGTAAAAGGCGTAATTCAAAACGAAAATGACAGTATTTAATTGGTCTGTGCAATACTCACCGGTGATGCTTATACCATGATCTCCTCGCAGATACTGTCACGTTTTGCTCAACCACCTCTGCTAACGGAGATCTCACACGGAGGGCATCAGGGTGTAATATAAACGAAACAGAATAAAAAGTTGAAAAACTACTATGACATAATATAACTTTGTTATGCTTTATTTTTATGCTATATTTCATGAACGCCTGTGTTCATTGTGAACTGTTTTCTATCCGACCCAATCTCTATTATTGGCCTAATGTTCTTGCAATTTTCTCCACGTGCAGCCAATCAAAATACCGGATTTCATTTTGAAAATCTGTGCTTTGTAACCAGAAGATATCCCATGATGCATTGTTGTTTCAATCACGTGATGCATCGTTGTTCCTATAAAGCTCCATTTAGTACCCAACCTTCCTTGAATATGATCTTCATGCGACCATGCAATATGGATGTATCACAGGAACTTAATTCAGATTGTTGAAATTGGTGGACATGCATGAAAAATAAATATGGAAATAAATGAATGAAAGAGATTTCAGATAGAGTTACGTCCCCTAGCCGTTACTTCGACCGTCTTCCTTATCGTCTGGAAGGACTGAAACAAGGATGGAAAACCACAAAAAATTGGCCATTCCCGATCTCGATCACAACCGATTTCTCCGTAATAAGCATTAGCATGATCACGCAAAGATGAACAGAAATAAGAATACGTGCCCCAAATTCAGCTAAAAAATACCATAGTATATTCGGAAAAGAAAACGTTAGTGTGACGTCAGAGGAGGGGGGGGGAGGCTGCAGCCAACCAAAATATGTCCACATTTTTTTGAAGCGCTTCATCCAAATATATACTGTGGAAAGTAAGTTTTCTAAAATATTCAGGAGCGGGGGGTGGGGGGGGGGGCCTCAAAGTACATTTCAGCTGCAAAAATAGATCTGCTAAAACGAGGTTACACAGTGTACATGCATGTGCATCAGAGAGAGCCCATTCATGGCCGCCATTTTGATTTTGCCTATGATTCTTTGAACCTAGGATTATCCAAATAGCATCAAAATGACCCCAGTACGGCGAAGAATGAAGTCAGAAACATTCAGCACTTTGTTACTTTTCTTTCCGGAACATTGAAATTAGGAGACCCTTATGGCGGCCATTTTGTTTTAATGGGCCCTTGAGATATCAATAAGTGAATGATTCAAGTGGTTTTGAATGTCTTTGAGTGTTGTTATAAAATAGGACAGATGGATGTAAAGCTCGTTAACAGCCCGGAATAGACACTGTACGATTTTACCGGTAAAACTGATCGAAATTTTATATTTGTGATATTCTTATGGCGGCCATTTTGGAAAACTAATCCTAGCGGCCATTCCCTATCGTTTTGCATGGTATAGGGGAGATAATTTTAAAGATAATGTGCCAAATACCTAAGTTCCACATTCAATCTTCGAATTGTGAACGTAGAAATTAACTTGGTTTTAGAAGATGAAATACACAGGCCTACTTAATATACAGGTAGGCTAATTGAACGAAGATATAGTCGAATTTGAGAAACAATAGTCTCAATGAAAGTCGTCAATTAGTAATATAAATTAGACATATATAATATGTAATTTAGCGCGTGACAAAACGATATTCGATGGTGTGAAATATATATATATATTAAGGCAGTTTTTACTGTGATCATTTATATATATTACATATATCCGATATTTAATCAATTTTCGTTAATATCACGTTTATTGTTTTATTAAAAAAGAGAAAGAGCGAGATTAGATTTAAAGTCGCGTTAAGATATTTAAAAACGTTATAGACGTATGCCAAGAAGTCAGAAAATATACAGAGATCGCTTCGACCTGTTAACTCTCAAACTATTCCCATTCTGGATTTCCCACGGGTGTCATCATGTACCATGTGCTCGTCGCAAACTTCAAGCTCACTGAACATATACAATACATTTAAAATAATTTCAAATAAATTATTCCTGAAAGGAAACACTCAACAATTTTCAATGATTCACACCACAACACATGTCGGCCCCGCCCTCTAAAACGGAAAATATGAAAGTCGGAACTTTTCTCCTTAATTGTGCAGTTAATTATATTTACTGTTTTATATATTAACTTATGATATCGGATAGTATTCAACATTCTGTATAAAGAGAAGTTTTATTGTCGATCGATTAAGCGTATCACTGGCCCCATTATAAATAATTGGACCATCTCTTTGCTTTCTTATTGCTTATCATCTTCACAAGCCCAGGTAAATCATATCTGAAACTTTATGATGGTTCGAATGATTTCTCCAGCCACATCTTCACATGTCAAGTTAAATACTACACTAACGTTTCGTCATTTACCTTGGATCTAGTGAATGGGGTAAATTGATCAAACCGTAAACGTATATCGGTACGTGATCTCATATAGCCAATGAAGATATGAGCTCGCCATCACCGTGCAGCGAGGATTTTCTTTGATGTCTGTGTGTTTTTCAAATATGGCATGCAAGTGTTGATTGTATTGATTTTCAAATGGGAAATGTTCACTTCCTTCGAATAGGCAATCAAATTTGAATTGAAGAGGTCATACAGTTGTTCTTCTCATAATATGGTCCACGGAATATTTATAGAGCTATGACATCAGCAAATCGTATTCTGGTCAGAAAATGTGTTATGTTCAGCCAAGGCATCACGTGTAGTGTTCGACTTGGGCATACGAAGATTTCCAGCTATTGCTTTTATTATTTCGGAGATGAAAGTGCGCTCTGTTGTCTCCCGTATCCCGCAGGCCTAAAATAATCATCACATATTACGATAATTTTGAGTAGATGTGCAAAATCCTAGGAGCCAAAAACCAAGGGCTGGTTCAAAATCGGGGCCATTAAGTTTCTTGTACATTTTTCATGTTCTCGGCTTGACTGATGAACGGATTTATTTTAGCCTATTTTTATACCATCTATCACTTTTCCGTAAAGGGCAAAAAGCTTTTATATTTTATACGTAGCTCAGCAGTATAAGTAATCATCACAATGTTGATATTTAAATGTTAATTCTATGTGCTATCAAAGCAAAATCGGTGACTTGAGTTTAATTATGCGGACTCTGAAGCCGACCAAGACGACGTGCTACAGATATCCGGAGCCCCCGATATAGTTGTTCGGCGATCTCGAGATGAGCAAGTGCTAACTTCGCCAGGTATTTGTGAGCATAACTAGGCCCAAATTTGTGAAAATGCATACCGCAGAACTCCTAAATAGTATATGGAGGTGGAATCTCACCATTTCATGAGGAGGGGAATGTGGGGTAAATTAGACGTGGCCTTCGACCCGTGACCTTTTGATGAGGACCTTTGACTTTGGACCTTTGGTCATCGAGGATCTCGGTTGGATTAAAAAATCAGACTCCGAAAATTCCGAAAAGACTGACTGTACTTCCAACATTGTGTTGTTCTACAAATCACTGCTGAGTTCGGAGCCTACGTTCGTTGACTTCCGGTGGCTATCATAGAATATTGAATTTAGGGCTGAAACTCGACTCGAAAGTCCAGAAATTATGCTACCAGTTGTAAAGCTACACTTTTTTTGGGCAATATAATAGCCGCTATTGTTTTCCAAATGATGTAGAATTGTGATTGCGTAATTTGAAGCAACAGCAGCTCAAATCACATTTTGGTAAAATCACAGTTTTATTGCCGTTGGCTGGCAATATCAAACCGGAAGTCAACAGACCCTCACGGTGATCTCTTCACTACTGAATAACACGAAACGTTAGGAAATTTTCTTGTGGAGCAAATAGTATGGTGTTGAGGTTCCGTCGATCGGGCTTACGCTGTAGGGTATGACGAGTGATCTCAGGGCCGTTGTGTGATTTTAGCCGTTGAATTCATCGTGTGTATGTGTACTCGCTAGGGACGCCTGTTGTGGAAATTATTGCCGAAATGTGGGTCATACATGTACATGGTCCAAATATTTCGTGCGTGATGTTCAAGTGAAACTCTCGTGTAGGATTAGACTGGGTAGTGACGTTGATCTGTGGCGCTATTCTACGCTGATTGTGATCTAATCTGTAGTGGAGAAAGCGTTGGATGCGTACTAAGATGGGTGAAAAGTACACCCTATCCATTTAGCGGGATGTGGTCCACAGAGATGCATGTGGACAATGAAGCGTATCCAGAAATAGAGGCGACTAGTGGCATGGTTCTATTGTAGCTCTCGTTGCGTAAAGTATCAGGGTTGTGGTTTGTCCGGTGACGTCACTAGTGCGCATGCTCACTTGCTAGAGAAGGAGGAAGCATGAGCAGGATGAATAGTGAGGAGGAGTGAGGAGGAGCAATGAGGAATGTGGGAAAGAGGACTGAGCAGGAGAAAGATGAGTGAGGGGTAGGAGAAATGAGTGTTATGATCATGGTGACGTTCAACTGTGACGTCAATGTGCGCATGGGCACCAGGAACGGAGTCCTCTTTTGGCAGTTTTGGCTATATGTGGAACATACCTAGTTATAAGTGGCGTGGTTGGTGTCAAATTGAAGCCCTTGTTGTGTACAGTGTCCTGACCGTTATAGCATGTTGACCTGTGACCTCATTACGAACACGCGCACTCGGGGAATAGCATAGAAAGGCAATCTGAGGTATGAATCTGTGTGGGTTGCGAATACAACAGGGTTGAGGTCATATTGAAGCTCTTGGCGTTATGTCAGGAGATACAACTTTTGTTGACAACCTGTTATAGGGACAAAACACCCACAATGCAACTGGATCGAATAAGTTTGATGGTCAATTATATAATGGGAGACAGCCGCCGCCATAAGGCGGTAAAGTCAACGCCCGACTTAACGCATTGACGCCCTGATGTTCACTTTTGTCTTCGCTCAGGCTTCCGTGAGACCAGATCTCCGCATCAGCTAACGAACCCTGCGTATCAGCGTGTATACTCCTTGAACGCTCGTCCGAACTCAAGTAAACGACACGCCATGTTGACGATTGAACGTCAACTATACTCGACTTTGGATAGGGCTGTTTCTATGGACGTAACACAGTAACGCCCGTCAATGTCTTAACGCCTCAACGCCCCTGGAAGAGAACTCCGAAGCTATGATCGGTCTAAATGATCACAGGATATTCCATGGAATTGACACTAATATATTTTGATGCCCGTCTTAACGCAACGGAGGCTTGTCGTAACGCCTTACCGCTCCACGTTAACGCCTTAACGCTCCACGCTAACGCCTTTACACCACGCCTTACGTGATAACGTGAAAATGACGTCATCGTACGCACACGCAGTCGCTTACTGCTTGTGTCATGAAAGCACAGACGAACTCTCCAGTCCTTCATCGCCTGGAGACATTGCATACATGCACCTGGTGATGCCATCGGTACCCTGGTGCAGACTATAGTCTACAAACTGTAGGTCTCAGGCGGCACCACCAGGCAACGACATCACTTCCGGCGATGACGGCGCTTCTGGCGAAGTGCCACTACCGGCGATGACGTCAATTCTGTCAAAGGTCAAGGGTTAATGGTCAAATGTCATCTCTGAGTTACGGAGATAAGGTGTGGCGTCAAGGCGCCAAAATGGGGCGTTAACCTTCTGTGAAAGTATCAACAAAAACCTATCGTGTTTACCATAATTGTGGAAGATAGCATAGACGACAGCATGGGAGACCGTCCCATGTGTGATTCCTACCTGGCTTGGTTTTTTTGTGACCTGTCCATGCCTGGGGGGTGGGAGCGGGGGTATTTCGCCCCCCCCCCCCCCGAATATCTTTCTTACCCCTTGAATGAGAGTTCGAAACTTACCACACTATACCATTGGGCCAAGCTCTACCACAAAATGTCAAAAAAAAAGTCCAAGATGACCGCTTTGATGACGGTACAGTGAAGTCATCTTCAAAAGCTGGCATTTTTTGGTCGATTTTTCGGTCAGATTTTTTTTAATGTGTTTTCTTTGCAAAAACTGCATGATAAATTAGTAAATAATGGTCCGATGAGAAATAAAATAGAGTTTGCCCAATTCTCCTCGAAGAAAAACAGGAGTTTTTAAGAAAACTGACGAAAACATCACTTTTCTGGTACCCCACATGGTCGCCATCTTGAATTTACCCATGATCCTCTACTCGGGGGTATGCAAATAGGCTTAAAATGACCGCAATATGATAAACTAAAAAGTCGCGAAGGGTCAGCTTTCATTTTTCTGTCGTTTCGGAGATAGGGGAGAAAATAATGCCATAATGCCATTTACACCTGTGAGTGGACTACAGAAAGGTCCGGCAGTCCATCTGTTTGACGCGTCTCCAAAGTTGATGATGTCTCGGAGCAGCTTGGCAGGGCAAAGTAAATCAGTCGCCTAGATATATCAAAGATATGCTGAAAGTCCTTTTCTCAGATGACATACATGACAGGCGCCGGACATGAATTTGTCAACAGGTGTGTGAGAAATGAACGTCGAGCTCACTGCAGATAAAATATCTTTGATCGTGGCGTAGCTGACGTCGGCTATCAAAAGAATTCTCAGGCTGCTCAACTATCAACATACTGAAACAACTCAGAGAAACGGCGATTATCGCCCATAGTACTTGAATGGGTTCACAGATGGAAGGCAAGGAAAAAATATTGCGGAATAGGCATTTGTCTTCACGACTATACTACAAAAAATCTATCCACAGTACATATCTGGACATATCATCCCCTGGCTACATGGCCTCTTGCACTCGACACTGTCTCGGATAATGTAAGACATTAGTACCTCGTATCGCACTGCTAGGAATCCATTGGCATCCATGTTGAAAGCACAGTATCAAGCCGAAACACCGAACAGAGCATGTCAGCTGAATGATTTCCGTTACCATGAAGACAGCTCGAGAAGAAAAACCAGGAGAAACACATCAAATTATAAGAGATCTTCCGCGGGTAGAATCAAGAAAATATCCATTTCACTTGGATATATATTTTATCTCCTGATAAGGGAGAAATACAACGAGGACTATGTGAGCGGAAACACATCCTATAGTATGTGATGTGCCTCACGTGCGGCGGATCACGGTTTCCAGCTGAGAGCTGTGAAATACTTACACCATTAATGCGCGAGGTATTATGACTTCGACGAAATAGGCCGAGCAGTCGCGAATGGACCACATGGTGTGCAATTATTATGGTTGAACCGTTAAACTGGTGGACGCAGGGAGCATGCTTCTGTAGGCCTGGTCAGTCTTGTCTCTTCACATTTGAGGGGATGAAAATAAGCATATATAGCCTATCCACCTTGAAATAGAGATGAATTTGTTTAAAGGAACACATATGCCACGCCACGCGCATTCATGTTATGCGTAGTTTGAGCTGGTCATATCTTATGGCTATCGTGAAGTTGACCTTTGACCCCAAATAACTGGACCTCTTTGCATATGGTTAACGTTTCTGTGAACTTGCAAGATCAACAAAGGATACCCCAAAATATGATTTTGGTTTACTGTGACCTTGACCTATTGCCCCCAAACCAATAGTCTTCCTCAAAGCACGTACAGCACACCTGTGAACTTTCAAGAAGATCGGAACTGAAGACATCCTCCGGAGTAGGTTAAGCATTACGAAGGGACGGTCATCGTAATGTTGACCGTTAACCTTTTGATCAACAATTAATTCGATCTCTTTGCAGTCACATAGTAAAAATATGATTTTTTGTGTACCTTGACTATTGACCTTTCAACTTTTGATCCAAGAATCAGTAGACATTTTCAGATCAACACAGACAATATTCCTGTGAACTTTCAAGAAGATCGGTGGAGCGTAACTAAAGATAATATTCCGGATAACATTAGGCATTATGCAACGACGACCATCGTGAAAATGATATTTGATCTTTTGACCACGAATAATTTGACATAATTAATATTTTTGTGAGCTGTGCAAATTAATATTACAAGCGTCTAGTCCATCATTCATAATTCAGCCGTCGTCCATTAGAGAATATCCGCGTCCATAATCCAAAGACCTATTCCATATTCCATGTATCAGTATTAACACCAAATTCAAAAAGACAATCATAGTATACATAAACATAGGTTTGTTTCCTGCAAGAGAGAAGCGGTGAACAGTTTTCAATGATGCCGGCAAGACATCATGATGTTCCAAAAATATTAAATCCGTATCGCTGATCAGTATTCTTAATCCATAATATTCGTTGTAAAGTCGTCATCTAATGAATGATGTATCTCAGTCACGCTTTGATTGTGACTGTTCATATGAGTACCATGAGGATCTTGACGTACATGGGTTCATACGGGCCCTAGCCCCGGGTTAAGCGGAATTAGACACAGTTACGAAACGTAGCGCCATAGATCTTGCACGCTACGTTCGTATTTTGCTATCAGCATGCGATATGTATCGCCAAATTTGAGAAACTTTGAGTGGAGGCGCTTGGTGGTGTAGCCCTGTTTTATAAGTTTCTGCAACAATGTTTTGTGACGTTGATTAAAATCGTCACATTTAATACAGGATCTAGCAAATGCTACTAGGCGTGATATGTATACGCCATATGCAGGTCCCACTGGAATATTACTGTCCAGAAAGGGATAGTTTACGATGTCGATATTGTAACCATCTCTTTTGTCATACAGCCGACGAGAGAGAAGGCCCGCTTCATCTCTATAGAGATATAGGTCTAAATATGATGTGCCCGTAGGGTTATCTGTAGTTTCCTTCAAATCCAGTGAAGGTGGATATATATCCTTCACTGCGTCATTTATATAGCGATTATCCACAGCGAGAAGATCGTCTATATAGCGTTTGGTGAATGAGAAGGAACGGGCTTTGAATGAATCTGTTTTTGAAAGCGCCTGCATATAGTCATATTCATGAGAGAACAGATATAGGTCAGCCAATAGGGGCGCACAATTATAGTACCCATTGGAATACCTATATGCTATTGATATATAGTGTTGCTAAATTTCACATAGATATTTTTAATGAGAAATTCAAGCAACTCTATAAACAAAGAAACATCCCATGAATGATATCTCTTGTATGTAGTAGAGCTACAGAATGCTTTATGGCTTCCGACATTAATATATCTACCATCAATTTTCTTGAACACAGATACTATTAATGAACTTAGACGGTCAATATGGTCCTGATGAGGGATTGTGGTATAGAGAGTCGAGAAATCCCATGTGGATACATGTCTATACGGTATGTGACCGTTAGCATCAAGTTCTTCCGTAAGACATTTTTAGTTTTTCAATATCCACATACATTCAACGCCAGAGTTTTTAGAAATAGTGGCCCAATACCTTTCCCAAAATGCTTTTACCTCCTGAAGGGCCCTCGTCAACAGGGTTGAAAGAAGCTTGGTGGTGCAGCTTCTAGAACCAGCAATGAATCTAGTTTTGTATGGTGATTTATGCATTTTGGGTGTCCAGTATACTTTTGGTATATCGTTATGTTTGGTTGGAAGACAAATACCTCTTTCCCTGAGAAACGTGTTGTGAGTGTTAAATAAATCTTCCAGAGTAAATGCAGTTTGAGAGTAAGTAGACGTATTTGATGACGATACGTTTACACTCAATTCTTCAACCAGCACCAGCACATATGAATATTATATTATTTGGAGCTTTGTCTGCTGGGACTATGACGAATTTACTCTGGAGATTTGCTAGAACTTCTTGCGAATTGGGGCTTCTCAGTACTTGTTTTGCTTGGGGAAGGGTACTTCTGTCAATATGGCGGATTGAAGGGTACTTCTGTTAAGATGGCGGAGGTATCACTCAAAATATGATTTTTCGTCTACTGAGACCCTGATCCTTGACTCCAAAACTAATAGGCGTCTTCTGGACAACACAGACAACATAAATGTCTAGAAGATCCGTAGAGTGTAACTCAAGATTTCGTTCTGGCATGCTTGAGCATTACGAAGGGACGGAAGGACAAGACAAATACATAATTCCAATTTGACTGAAGCCGGCATGGCATAACAGTAGCCCAATGAGCCCAAGACATATGGGCTGTTGGGATTAAATAATTAAATAAATTGATAAATTCAATGGAGATTTTGTACATCGCCAGAATCATGTGTGGTGTGCATATATACAAGAACTAGCGAGCATTCTTCGTCAGATAACTTGCTTGATCTGAAAGGTACTCTGGAAAGAGTAAGTCATTGCCATTCTCCTCGAAAAGTTTGTTAAGAACCAGTTGCATATGTAATGTAAATCTGGAGAAGTCTATCAATAATCTTTCAAGAGATATTATAAAACTGAAACTACTTTTGTCTAGAAAAACAGGTCAAGATTGGTCATCCCCGTTAGGCTAATAGTTCAATATATATTGTGTTAATATCAATGATGGATGGACAAACTTAATTTGACATTATGAAATACGGGTACATGTATGTCAGGGTCAGTTAACTTCAACAGGGTAGGGGTCAATAAGCAGGGGTCAATAAGCAGATGGTGTAAATCTACAAAAGCAAGCTCTAAAGAATCAAGAGGTATTGTGCTAACAGTATTACCATATAAATTGATAATTGGAATGTAAGCCAAGGTCAATCTATGTTAGACAAAGCTCTGGTCAATGAGCATATGCATATGTGATGTTGATTCAGAAAGGATAACTCTTACCATTCAAGTGATATACTAACATTATTGAATCTCCCTTTAACATATTATGTGACCTTGGTAAAATAGATCTAGGTCAATCTACTTCGATAGGCTCCTTGTCCATCGTTAGCTGCATATGTGGTATGCATTTGAGAAGCATAGCTATGATCCCACAAGAGGTATTGTGAACAGAAATAAATAAACTTTTATCATTTGACCTTGAAAAATTAAATCGAGGTCAAGCATCTTCGATTAAGTTCTGGTCATCAATTAGATGCATCTGAGGTATACATTCGGAATGGCTAGCTCTAATTCTTTAAGAGATACCATGTTAACCCTACCTAGCCATAATGCCCCCCCCCCACCAAACTTTCTGCGCTATCTCCGGAACGACAAAAAATGGAGAGCTGAAACTTCATGACTTTATAGTTTATCGTATTGGAGTCATTTTGAGCCTATCTGCATAACCCCCCGAGCAGAGGACCATGGGTAAATTCAAGATGGCGGCCACGTGGGGTACCAGAAAAGTGATGTTTTTGTCATATTTCTTCAAACTTTCTGCTTTTCCGCGATGAAAAGTGGGCAAAAACTATTATACTCCACGTCATATTAATATTTACTAATTTTTCATGCAGTTTTTGCGGAGAAATTGCAAAAATAAAAAATTCGGAAAATCTGACCGAAAAATCGACCAAAAAATGCTGTTTTTGAAAATGACGTCACTGTGACGTCATCAAAGCGGCCATCTTGGATTTTTTTTTAATTTTCTGGTAGGGCTTGACCCAAGGGTGATAAGTTTCAGCCCCCTACCACAAGGGGTAAGAAAAATAATTAAGGGGAGGCCATTTCGCTGAATCATCTGAGTCATCAAACAAAAACATCGAGGCAAGTATAAAATGGTAGAAATAACATTCACTAAAGAGTGAAGGTTCTCAGTCATCCAGGTATTAACAATGACAAATCGAAGAACTGATTCTCTGGATTATATCTGTTACCCAGTAAAGGGTGGAAAATACTGAACAGCAAATCAATTATGCTTAGATGGGGAAAAATAATACAGATCAAATTTTCAAAACGGCAATGTGCTGGTATTCCGGTGGAATATTGACCACAATGCAAAAAAAGTAAAAATCAGAACAAGAGCTGTACTTGCGTACATGTACAAAAGTTAGCCTAGAAATGACAGGTTTCATTTATAATTTAAAAACAAATCATTTTAATGTGTAAATCTACTCTTTTTCTGCCCATGCATGCATCCATTCGCCAACATTAGTGTATATTACACTTCAACAGTATAGAATAGCAATCGTCAAACATGTAACATCTTCCTTTACAAAATATTTCTTTTTACAATTAATACTTTACTAGCATGTAAGAGACACATCAAATCTTCCCTCATCAAAAACTTCACAAATAACGATCACAGCTCCAGTCGTTTAAAAATATACATTCGTTAAGATTATAAGCAGTGAGTTACGTGCAAACATATTGAGATAATACAAAATTCATCTCCTAAATGTAACTGTAATTCTGAAAGTGAAATTTAGCTACAAAGGACACTTTATTACCATTTCATTAAATTCAGTTTCTATGGTTCACTTGCTGAAAATAAGTATATATTACTCCCAGAACAATATTTTTCATGAAACAAATATTTCAAATTCTAAATTCGAAGAGCACATTTTCAATGTCAATAATGAGGGAAAATATAGAGCAAATAAAATAAAAACACATAAATTCGAGACAGTTTTGTTATCATTTGCTTTTTTGTCCGTATGGTTTGAAGAACTTTTTCATTCAGAAGACATGAGCCTGAATCCTCTTTGGTTGGGCGATGTTCTGGTTTTCTCACATTCGTGTTCTGAACATGTCCCTGAATTTGCTATCCAAAAAGAGCCTGGTTTATCTCCCCTTAATATCTGTTATGAGCAAAATGGTTTCCACGGGCCATAGGTAGTTATAGGCCCTATATGCCGTAAAAGCGTATCCTACCTAAAACTTTGAAAATACATTCACATTTTCACAGGCGATAGTTTGAAATAAAACAAAATAATTATGCTATCTCAAATTGAGGCCGAGCGCAAGCTTCAACTTTCTGTATCACAAAATAACTCCAAACTATTATAACCCGGTTCAGGAGGTGAGTGGGTTGAGAGTTGCGGTTATGAGAGAGTATATATGTGTTCGTAAGTTGAATTCAATAATGGCTTCAAGGGAGTTCCTAGGGTTTTATGTTTGCAAAATATTCCGAAAATTTAAATCCTCCTCCAAACCGGGCAAAATGTAACCTAGCATGGGTCAAATAATTTGACCTATTTCTACCTTTATATATGATAACATTACATTCCAATGATGAATCAATAAAAGCCTCGTGAAGAGGAATCTATTCGTTCAAAAACATTTAAATTAATAATAAAGTCTAATACCCCAGATAGGCTACCCTATTCTGGTACGGAAAACAAAACTCGAATGTAGTCTATTGAACTGGTGACTTTTTTAAGCCTGACTGGTTTTGATGCTAGTTGGATCTAATCGATCTCATATATTACTTACTCCAACGGTAAATAGAAAGAGCACAATTCCCTTTTGAGTGAAGGACGTACTTTTAAATGGACACTTCGCTTTCACATTGGAACCCAGTCCTGTACAAGCCATAGAAGTAACAATTGTGATGGTTCCACCAGCAAAAAAAAACAAAAACATTTTTGTGTGGCTTTCAGTCCTCTGTCCCTTACTCTCTAAAAAAAACTTGAGTGAAATGTTCCACTCAAGTGTGAGTGAAATGTTCCTGTTCACTCAAACTTGAGTTACTTTTCACTCAACTTGAGTTACTTTTCACTCAACTTGAGTTAAAACCACTCAAGTTCACTCAACTTGAGTGGGATGAATTTCCACTCTTATGCTTGAGTGAATGTCACTCAAGTTGAGTGCATTTAACTCAAGTTGAGTGAAAAATAACTCAAGTTGAGTGAAAATCTCACTCAAGTTTTGAGTGGGATGAATTTCCACTCTTACTTGAGTGAAATTTCACTCAACTTTTTTTAGAGAGTATACCGTTGGATATATCTTCTTGTACCGTCTGACAACCGAACGACACAGTTGAGACCACCCATTGCACGTCAGATCTAACAGTCAATATTCAGCCGTCGTCCATAAAATAATCGAGTCAATAATCGAAAGACCTAATTCGTATGACAGTTAACACCGATTTCAAATGTGTATGAAAAAAATAATAATAAAAACAAAAGATGGTTTCCTACATGAGAGAAGCGGTCGACAGTTTTCAATGATGTCAGCAAGACATGATGATGTTCTTTACATAAAATTCTAATCACTGACCATTATCCTTTATCCAAATGAATTCCAAGTGGTTTTCCAGTGTAAATGACGCTTTGATTGTGACTGTTCATTTGAACACCATTGAGATGTAAAATACTTGATATTCAAACGGCCCCTAGCCTCGAGTAAAGCGGAATTATACATACCGGGCGACGGACAGCTTTAACGGGAATATGAGTTTTGTTTTCCGTTCCGCAGCGGAGTACGTACATGCTAAGTAACATGTGTAACAACTTCGTACCTTGAAACCTCTTATTTTCACAACAGGCAATGTTTTAGCTTTTCGGTGTTTTTTTTTGGATTTTTTTTATCTATCACATTTCAGACAGGGTCAATTTCACCATTTGCTGAGCGGATATTGCCATTATTGTCATTTTTGCTTGTGGAACTTCCTTTCTGGGTTAGACTTTCTCCCGCTTTGCTCAGCGCTTTCGGGATGTTGTCCGCCGTCCGTGAACTGTGACTGAAGAACATCTCCGGGCAGTCCACCTCACCCCGTGATATTGCTGCGCACTGCGTCATCAGGTTGTAGTTGATGCGCTCATTGACAACGGAGTCGCCAGCATACTCAGAATGAGAGGTCACAAAATGACGCAGCCATCTCGCTGTGGTCATCAGCTCTCCTACGAAAATCAAGTACGAGAAAAATTAATTTGTACTTTCTATTAGAAAGTAGAATCTCCTCTCAGGTAAACCGCAAACGGTCATTTAAAGAAAACATTATTTCCATTTTATTTTATTTTTTTATTTTTATTTTTTGCAGTGAGGATAGCGATTCTTGAAAGAAGGATAATATTTATACTCTGCCCAAAGACTGAGAAACGCATAGAACAAAAATATGACGACAAAATGACATATTTTTGTCAAATCTTTTATCTCATCTGCTTGGCTTACAATGGGATTGAAGTCAGTAAAAATGGCAATACATGTACATATTGAATGAGTTCGATGTATTAGTGTGACAGGTTGTATTTTAGAGTGGTTTACTTATGTAAACAAAACAACAAAAACAATTTACTTTATTTATGTTTGTTTGTATTAAAATACATTTACATTTATCTGTTGAATAAGGAGGAGAACGGGTGGCAGGGGTGACGTAAAGATTAAGAAACAATTAAGTTTGCGTGGCCTTACCTGAGGCTCGTTTAGATATGAGATTAAGGTACTGTTGTACCATACACATGGTGTCCACATCAAGGTCTATATCAGCCAGGTATTTGATAATGAGGGGGATTAAACCTGGGAAATCTGAACCCTAAAATACAACACACTAAAACAGTGTACAAAGATACTTTATGGGGGAGAAGAACAGGGGGACGGTGGAGGAATAGATTACTTGGAATTCTTAAGATTAGACCACTCTCCATTTGCGTACACTTCGCCATCCATAGTCTAACCGTGGAAAGATGACACAGATGGTTACTGGTTGAACCGCTATCAATTTCAATTCAATTCAATTCAACTTTATTGCGATCTCTGCACTGGTGGCATGGACCAAGGGGAGACAACTCCCAAAGAACATGACTAGAAATCATGGGAGACAACTCCCAAACAATAACCTGTGGAGACAACTCCAACAACTAAATGGGTAGAATACAAACATTGAAAGTGGGTAGGATATCAACAGTGACAAGTTGTTTTGATACCAATAAATGGGTAGGAATATCATCATTTACAGGTTGTTTCAATAAATGAGTAGGAATATCAAGGAAACAAACGCCTAGACTGGTTGTCTCTCTTGTGTGCCCATGCGAGGAGCCTTCACCCACAGTGGCTTGGTTAGCAGTGGGTGTCTGCGCCAATGTTGTTAGTATCTTTTTATTTATTTTTTACTCCATCAATATAATTAAGTCCCACCTTTTCATATACCACGATGACAGTGGATATAATAAAAATGATTTCCATACGACCTACACCGATCTACATACCCCTCCTCTACTATATCTTTCTCCATAGTCCTTACCTGTAGATAAAGATATAGTGACGGAGGGGTATGCAGATCGGTGTACGTCGTATGGAAAGCAGTTTTATGATATCCACTGGCATTGTGGTATATGAAAAGGTGGGAAATAATTATATTCTTGATGAAAAAAATAAAAATAAAAACAAAAAAATGTTAACAACATCGACGGAGAGACCCAACTCTTAATTTTGAATCAAATTTTAATTTTGAACTGTTTGACAGTTTGACAGCTGTTTTTGTTTGACTTACCGGACGAATATTAATCGCAAAATAGATAAAGCTATGACATCACGGTTCATACTCCATGTAAGAATCACGAGACAATGCATACAATAGCCAAGTATGGGGACAACAATATGTGTAGACTTGAGCCTTTTCAGTTGCACAAAGACTCAGCCTACATGAAGTATATACCGAGATCAACGAAATGTACATGACGAAAAACTTCACATTTGGTTGACAAGCTAGTACCGTAAGTGTAGGTATGACTTGGTTTGTGAATATGAGAAATCACAGATATTACAACAAATTCTATCAACAATATCATTTGACTAATTCTGCAAGACTGGTATGGTGACATTAGAGCTCTTTGCTATGAAAGACAACTTGCCTCTTTGTCCAAATTATGAAATGATTATTTTCAGTTGTTTACAATCTTACTTTGCCATTAATGATATCATTGACTGTGAACATGTCGTATTCATCCTCTATGTTACAACATTCAGCGGCCACTGGAGGGCTGGACTCTGAAACGAAAGACCGAAATCCTGCACAAGAGACCACATTAATGATACCAAGAATTCACATTCGGAACAAATTCTCCTGTATTGAAGGCCAACTGGCTTAAGCAAAGGTATCGCTAGGCTAAAAGTTCCGTTCCGAACTATGCATAACCAGTGAAAACAGTTCTGTTCGTTACAGAAATAGACAAACTTCTGAGCTGTACTCCATGTAAACATATGTAATGCACAAGCCTCGACTCTCATGCCGGAGCCTTCATCAAGTGCCACTAAATATACAGATTGTTCAATACTTTATCCGTTTCCATGGAGGATCGAATGTTATATAGAGATATACACCATAGTGGTTTTAATTGTTTACTTATTCCCATGGAGTTTAGAGTCTTGAAGTACGGCGACATAATACACAGAACGTGTCGTTCTGTTCGTTGTTTGTGATGAAATGACAAGGTAGTGGAACTATCTAGAGTTCCAGTTCCAGAACTAAAGTTCTGTTCATACATTTCCATACTCTGCCTCTGAACAGAAAAAGAAGATATAATCCCTTAACAAACTCTGACTTATTGTTCGAGCACAAAGTTTTAAAAAAATTATTGTATTTTTGCTGGAATGAATTAAATTTTCTTAAAAATTCTTAAACAAGAAATCACAGTTTTGTTCTCTATAGCAGAAGAAATTCAAGCATCTGACAAATAAGTTTTTGCTGTTCTTAGCAAATAAAAACTCTACTTGTTTTTTTGTTTGCAGAAATGTTTATTTTTCTTATGTAAGAACAGTTTTGAGTAAGAAAAAAGTGAGAGCCCCACAAGAAATTATTTCTTAGATTTTCTTAATTATTCTTACATTTTCTTAATTTCATAAGAAATAATTTCTTGCGCGTTTTATTTATTCAAGACTTTCCTTAAATAAGAAAAAATAAACAAATTTATAAAAAAAACACCAAGCAGAGTTTAAAATTCCAGTCAAGAAGAGTCAAGAAGTTCTCCAAATTATTCTATTTGATGTGAGAACACATATTTGTCAGGTACTCAGATTTACTGTGCTATAGACACAGGATAGTTGACAGAACTGTGATTTCTTATTTCAGATTTTTTAAGATTGTTAATCTCATTCAAGCTATTATTTTTTTTTTTACTGTGAAGTTTTAGCATTAGAGAGATGGAGCACAGTATTGGAACCGTAAAGTTCCATTAATGGACCGTAAAGTTCCATTAATGGAACCATAAAGTTCCATTAATGGACCGTAAAGTTCCATTAAAGTTGGCCCAGTCATGAATCCATGTGAACTGTAGTTTGTTTCCTCGGGAACGATTGACATTTTGATGGTCAGGATTGACATTGTAACGAACTGCTCGCTTTAACCTAATCTGAACCAGTTAGACATGTCACAATATTTCGATCCCAGTAGGTTTCTACAACTGAAAACGGAGTAACTAAGCCATCCAAATTAAGTTCTTACACCAAAGCCCGACGAAAAATGATAAACACGAATCCAGATTCCGGGAAAAACGAATTTTCTTCTAGTTCTGGTATGTTATCAGGACATACACAGTACCTACATGGTTGAAATTACACATGTTGACTATAGACACCAATACTACCTGTCATCACATCTTTCCTGAAGTAAAACCTCCCTTCCCTCACAGCATCACGTTTTTGAGCAGTCTTCATATTTTCATCCACCTGGAGTAAGGGAGATAATCACAATATTACACATCACAGAGTTGCCTACCTTTATACATAGAGGCAAATGCACAACTGCATTGCACCTCACAGATCGATATTTTACACACACAAAAATCGAAATGGTTTTGTATCCAGTAGCAAAGACTGGTTAAATCATATTATTTTATTTCACCAACATAAAGAAAAAGAGTTTTTCACTTCTCATAACTCCAGAAAGTTTGCTTTCAGCCCTTGTGTGTAAGTAGCGTCTAGACTGTATTTGATAAGACTTAAAAGTATCCCCATACTCTCAAGTCTTATAAAATACAGTCTAGACGCTACTTAAGCAACTTTTCGACAGGTAACCATAGCTTCACTTGTTGTTGTTATTTAAATTTATCGGGTATTTTTTACGAATATTTCTGCGAGATTTTCTGCTATATGTTTTATAATTTATTGTATTGCTGATGACTGAGCCATTGTGATTTATTTAGAAGAATGAACAGTTCATTTTTTCCTCGATTCCTAGCTATCCGATCATTTCCTCTGGGTCGAGGATGCATGCGCTATTTTAATACTATTTGGAAGCTGCACGTAGACCTACACATTTCTGTCCCGGTAAATCTCTATTTGAATTGAGATTTTTGTTCCCAAATTCACATTTGTCTTGAGCTGTGAAATCTTGGGAGTTGAATATCTCGGTGTTGAAAATCTTCCAATTGAAGATCTTGAAGAAGACAATTTTGGAGTTGATTATCTTAATTTATCTTACTTGGTGTGCTGTAGATTACAGATTTAAAATCTTGAAATTTGGACTTTGAATATGTAAATACATACTCATCAGAATGGGTGTTTCCCTTGATCAGCATGGACAGACAAACATTTCATAAATTGCCAGATTCAGCGAGCAAAGTTGACCAGACTCCTGCTACCAGTGATTTATACATTTTTACATAATTGCATTAGCAATTTTACAACCAATCACAGGTTTTATAGCAATGTAGAAATAGAGGTCAGGTCTAGATATTCATACTTTTTAAGTTTATGGATCAGTGGAAGCCCGACATCAGTAGTTATCAGTACTTTCATTTATTTAAGTGCCATGGTTGTCACGGTGTAGATCTAATATACACCAGAAATAAAGAAATAATCTGTGGAGACAATCATTGATTTTTCACAAGCTACTGTTAAAATAGACACACTTTTAGCACGTTACCTTGGATATTGGAATGAGGAAGTTAAGTTTGTAGGTCAAGATGACCCGAGTTAGGAGTACGACGAACACAACGTAAGCCGCATTCCCAAAGTCCGTCAACTGGTGCTGAGGATGAAGAGATAGGTAAATACAGTTTTAGATCATTGGTTACGTCCCCTGGATCTCAGCTGAGGGGGGAAGAGAAAGGTAAATACACATATGGAAGATGAAAACAGCAGCATAGTTTGATTACCTCCCATGAATTTACAATATTCGCAGACATGCCATCTTTTTGGTTTAACTCTGACCTGGCCGGAGGCGAGGGTATATTAGGGTAATTTTGAGCCTAGATATACTTTCGTAACCCCAGAGCAGAGTATCATGGCTAAATTCAAAAAGACAGTCATGTTTCTTATAATGTTACGTTTTCACCATTTCTCTACAACATATTTGCCTTCCCGTGCATAAAATACTCCAAATTATTTTATTTCTTGTCAGATAACAGGGTTGGGGTAGAAAAGAACATAAATAAAAGCTTACGACGTACACAAAAACGCCTTTCTACAATATGATGTCATCGAAACAGCGACCACCAGTGCCAGTAAGGCACCCAACCCCCAGCACTTTATGTCGGCGATCTAAACCAGATAATGTACTCCCAAAATAACAAAATTATTGTTATACGATCACTTTCTGAATGACAAAATATCTTCTTAGTTTTAACCAGTAAAAGTACGTCACAGGAGTATAGGAGTTATTTATCTGATATGTTCCATAATTTACATCCATAGGTCTGAACTCGACCCGCCAGCCAATGTCCGAGTTAGGAGGTGGAGGCTTAAATCTCATCGTCTGCCAATTGGTCGACTGAATGTTCTGTTCAAATATAAAAATAAATCACAAATACAAAAATAAAACAATTCTGGCTGTCAAACGTTTCATGTTACTTGCCATAACAACATTGAACAACTTTGTTAAGGATAGCTATCCCGTTAGAGGGTCAAAATTGGTCTTTTTTGTCTTATTTCTTCATTCAAATATTCACTATTTTGTCTAACATTTGGTGAAAAAATGAAATCAAAATTCTAACTAGATGTGCTTCAATATTAGGATAAAAAAAAAGTTTCTGAGGCACTGAAAAAATTAAATACATTGCCTTTTAGGTGGTCCGGTATCCAGCTGGGAAGAGATTAAGCTTTCACCTACTGTCTATTGTCAGTCGTTTAAAGCTGTCTGATTGCCTATTGTATTGTTAATTGACACTCAGACACCCGCCGTGACGTAATTAGCAAAGGTGTTAACATTTCTCACCTGAACAAGTTTTAGGAAGTTTTTAAAGTTTAATTGGATTTTAAAGCACATTGATGAATAAACTTAGTGTAATAGTTATCAAAAATAAATAGGAATTCGAGTAGGTCCCATAAGACAGATAAATATGTATTTGACAATATAATTCAAGCAAAAAATTAGGATTAATTCTTCAGATGCTCAGCTGGACACATTTTGCTCGATTTCTAGCCTTTCATTTTTTTTATAAAATCCGAGATTTAAACGTTTATTTCACGAAAAGTATCCATGCTACGCTTTTGAAATTTGGCATGCTTATTACTTATAAGGTGATCTAGTAAATTTTGTCTCACTTTTTGTAAGTTTGGCTTTGTTTTTTAATTATTCATCTTTAAAGACAAATTATCGTAAAATGGTACTTTTTTTTCAATTTATTTTAGTAAAATTGCTGTAAAAACAAAACCAGGCAAAAATTTAAAAAAATGAGATAAAGTTTACTAGTTCAAGTTGTCTACTATCAAGGTATACCATCAAAGTTGAAACAAAATCAACAGTTTTCATGAAATTTAAATTGAAAAATGAACGCTATTGTTTTCGTTTGAATTAATTTAAATTGGAATAATTGCTACACAATAGCAGTGTCGGTTATACAAATCATATAGGTGGAATCCCTACGATATACGCTTTCATAAAATATATAGTGTATTATGGTTATCTTGTATATCCATTGGTACAGAAGACAAATTGTCATGGGGGTGCAAAAACTGCCTCTAAGGGGATAGCTATCCTTTTAATGAATGTTTTGATCGACGAAAAGATGGCTAAATGATTTTTTTATCGCTCTAAAATATTACTCATATCAACAGATTGCTAAAGCCAATACCAAGTAATCATTTATTTATAAGATTGGCAAAATTACTTACGTACCTCAAATGGTCTGTCTCTTCTTCATCATTCTGGTTAACTTTTTCTCTGAACAGTGAGATAGGGTCACGTATGAAGAGGTGGGCTATATGCTGAGATAGGAGCTCGTCAATACCTGCACAAGACAAACAGTATGATAGGGTCACGTATGAACAGATGGGCTAGATGCTGAGATAGGAGCTTGTCAATACCTGTACAAGACAAACAGTGAGATAGGGTCACGTATGAACAGATGGACTATATGCTGAGACAGGAGTTTGTCAAACGTGTACGAGACAAACTGAGATAGGGTCACGTATGAACAGATGGGCTATATGCTGTGACAGGAGCTTCTCGATACTTGTACAAGACAAACCGTGCGATAGAGCCACGAATGAACAGATGGGCTTGGTGCTAAGATAGGATCTTGCCAATACCTGAACAAGACAAACAGTGGGATAGGATCACCTATGAATAAGTGGGCAATATACTGAAATAGGAGTTTGTCAAACGTGTACGATACAAACAGTGAGATATGGTAACGTATGAACAGGTGGGCTATATGCTGTGACAGGAGCTTGTCTATACCTGTACGAGACAAACAGTAATATAGAGTCACGTATGAAGAGGTGGGCTATATGCAGTGACAGGAGTCTGTCTATACCTGTACGAGACAAACAGTGAGATAGGGTCACGTATGAACAGGTGGGCTATATGCTGAGATAGGAGCTTGCCAATGCCTGTACAAGACAAACAATGAGATAGGGTCACATATGAAAAGGTAGACTATTTGCTGAGACAGGAGCTTGTCTATACCTGTACAAGACACACAGTGAGATAGGGTCATGTATGAACAGGTGGGCTATATGCTGAGATAGGAGCTTGCCAATGCCTGTACAAGACAAACAATGAGATAGGGTCACATATGAACAGGTAGACTATTTGCTGAGACAGGAGCATGTCAATACCTGTACAAGACAATGAGATAAGGTCACGTATGAACAGGTGGGGTATATGCTGAGATAGAAGCATGTCAATACCTGTACAAGACAGTGAGATAGGGTCATGTATGAACAGGTGGGATATATGCTGAGATAGAAGCATGTCAATACCTGTACAAGACAGTGAGATATGGTCACGTATGAACAGGTGGGGTATATGCTGAGATAGAAGCATGTCAATACCTGTACAAGACAGTGAGATAGGGTCATGTATGAACAGGTGGGGTATATGCTGAGATAGAAGCATGTCAATACCTGTACAAGACAGTGAGATAGGGTCATGTATGAACAGGTGGGATATATGCTGAGATAGAAGCATGTCAATACCTGTACAAGACAGTGAGATAAGGTCACGTATGAACAGGTGGGGTATATGCTGAGATAGAAGCATGTCAATACCTGTACAAGACAGTGAGATAGGGTCATGTATGAACAGGTGGGGTATATGCTGAGATAGAAGCATGTCAATACCTGTACAAGACAGTGAGATAGGGTCATGTATGAACAGGTGGGCTATATGCTGAGACAGGAGCATGTCAATACCTGTACAAGACAGTGAGATAGGGTCATGTATGAACAGGTGGGCTATATGCTGAGACAGGAGCTTGTCAATACCTATACATGGCAAACTGTGAGATAGGGTCACGTATGAACACGTGGACTATATGGTGAGACTGATACGCGAATAATAAAGCATCCGCGATATTTCATTTTGTTATCCACATCATACTATGAACAGGTGGGGTATATGCTGAGATAGAAGCATGTCAATACCTGTACAAGACAGTGAGATAGGGTCATGTATGAACAGGTGGGGTATATGCTGAGACAGAAGCATGTCAATACCTGTACAAGACAGTGAGATAGGGTCATGTATGAACAGGTGGGCTATATGCTGAGACAGGAGCATGTCAATACCTGTACAAGACAGTGAGATAGGGTCATGTATGAACAGGTGGGGTATATGCTGAGACAGGAGCTTGTCAATACCTATACATGACAAACAGTGAGATAGGGTCACGTATGAACACGTGGACTATATGGTGAGACTGATACGCGAATAATAAAGCATCCGCGATATTTCATTTTGTTATCCACATCATACTCTGAAATCTGATGTAAAGTTCTAAAATGACCACATTTAAACCTTGAGAGTGAGTATGTATTCTTTGATCTTATACCTGTCATCTATGTGTGTCAAAGATCCAGTTATATTAATACATGTCTTACGTTAAATTAACAAGGTTTTACGTTACATTGATACGGGACTTACGTTACATCAATAGAGGACTTACGTTACATCGATACGGAACTTACGTGACATTAATAGAGGACTTACGTTACATTAATGCGGGACTTATGGGACATTAACACAGGTCTTACGTTAGATTAATACAGGTATTACGTTACATTAATACGGGACTTACGTGACATTAATACAGGACTTACGTTACATTAATACGGGACTTACGTTACATTAATAAAGATCTTACCTTTCATTAATACAGTACATACGTCACATTAACAGGTTTTACGTTGCATTAACACATGTCTTACGTTAAATTAATAAGGTTTTACGTTACATTAATACGAGACTTAGGTGACAATTAATAGAGGACTTACGTTACATTGATGCGGAACTTATGTGACATTAATACAGTCTTACGTCCCATTAATACAGGACTGACGTTACATTAACACAGGTCTTACGTTAGATTAATACAGGTCTTACGATACATTAATACGGGACTTACGTGACATTAATACCCGAGTTACCTTACATTAATACAGTACATACGTCACATTAACATGTCTTACGTTGCATTAATGCAGGACTTACGTTAAATTAATACAGGAACTACGTTACATTAATACAGGTCTTACGTTACATTAATACAGGTTTTACGTTACCTTAATACCGGACATACGTTACATTAATACAGGTCTTACGTTACATTAATACGGGGCTTACGTTACACTAATACAGGTCTTATGCTACAATTATACGGGTCTTACATCAACTTAATACAGGTCTTACGTTACATTAATACGGGATTTACGTGAGATTAATACAGGACTTACGTTACATTAGTACCGGACTTATGTGACATTAATAAAGGACTTACGTTACATTAATACAGGTCTTACGTTACATTGAAACGGGTCTTACGTTACATTAATACAGGACTTACGCTACATTAATACAGGTATTACGTTACATTAATACGGGACTTACGTTACATTAATACAGGTCTTACGTTACATTATACGGAATGTATGTTACATTCATACAGGTCTTACGTTAAATTAATACGGTACTTACGTTACATTAATACAGGACTTACGTGACATTAATACAGGACTCACGTTACATTAATACCGGTCTTAAGTTACATTAATACAGGTCTTACGTTACATTAATACACTACTTACGTTACATTAATACAAGACTTACGTTACATTAATAAAGTATTACGTTACATTAATACGGGACTTACGTTACATTAATACAGGTCTTACATTACATTCATACAGGACTTACGTTACATTAATACAGGACTTACGTTACATTGGATATTCAGACGTACCTGCTTGACGTAGGTCGTCGAAAAACTCTGTGTCGTAGACAATATCAATATCGTTGTAACACACACTAGCGGAAGACAAATAACTGTCGACGGAGTCGAAACGCGACTTGTTTATTTGAAAACGGGAATATTTCAAGGGCTGAAAGGGAAATCAAGTGTTAGAGTGACAAAATTATGCACCAATTAATACCCTTTGCATGGGCTTTGTTTATTTGCTATCACAATACTAGTCACTAGAACCCTCAGTTCCGACGTATGATATCAGTTAACCAATCGAGAAGCGACTGAGTTTTAAAACTTTCGCGAAAGTCTACACAATTTTATTGATCAAACGAAGTCACGTGCCTTCGATTTCGAACAATTTACTTTGTATAACGTCAAGCCAAACAGTTGCGACAATCTTTCCTCTCATATTGGAGTCTGGCCGACAATTTTCCGAGCGCTCGCATGTATCGCCACCAATGATTAGATAAATATTGTGTCATTATTATTATTTGGTGAGGATTTGTCAGTGTTGTTTGAGAATAAATATTGCAGTGCTAGGTGTGGTTGTATATCCTCGGTCTACTATACACTCTAGGTGTGGTTGTATATCCTCGGTCTACCATACACTGTAGGCGTGGTTGTATATCCTCGGTCTACCATACACTCTAGGTGTTTTTGTATATCCTCGGTCTACCATACACTCTAGGTGTGGTTATATATCCTCGGTCTACTATACACTCTAGGTGAGGTTGTATATCCTCGGTCTACTATACACTCTAGGTGTGGTTGTATATCCTCGGTCTACTATACACTCTAGATGTGGTTGTATATCCTCGGTCTACTATACACACCAGTGGCGTCGGAAGATAGTTCTGACTGGGGGGGGCACTATCCTAGCACTTTAGGCGAGGGTCCAGGAAGCTCCGGGGTTCTAGACGGCCGTAGGAGCGTTTTGAGCGATTTCCGACGAATAAAACGCTTATTTTTTCTCAGATATTTCAACTGTTTTAATACTAGTTTGGTAAAAAAAAAAAATAAAAAATTGCTAACACACACACAGAAAACTTCCGCACGTAATCCGGGTATTCGATTAATATAACTCCGTCTTCATTTCCGTCAAATAAACCACTATCCTACTTACATTTTGCTTCGGAGGAAATCAAGGATATCACGCTGGGGTCTCTTCGACATGATGTTAATTTTGGGAATGTATAAAGATGGGTTTGAAAACGATGCGTAGAACCGAAGTGCTGATCTTACAGTTTAGATCATTTGATGCATTGGTACACAAAATTTTGCAAACTAAATCTTCAAGTTGGAAAAAATACTGTGAATATTGCCTGCAAACGGGAACTTGGACGATTCCCACTTATAATTAGATATCCATGCAAGCATATTGAACTACATGCTGCATCTTGAAAACAATACCGACCGGTTCATTCTTCAAGATGCAGTCCTCTGTAGCAAAGCACTAGAAAACGATGGAATTGGATGGCATAGCTATTCATCATTAATGATGCAGAAAAATAATATCAGTGCTGAGGACTAATTGCCACTGCAGCCCACTAGAAAACACATATCCCCAAAAGTAAAAGACAAATTGAAAACTATAGGCCCTATACATACAATTCTATCAAGACAAACTACGCGAGTCCGAAAAATTACTTCACTACAAATATACAGAAGAAACATATTCTATATTTTGTATCATTGGGGTCGCTGGTTCGAATACCAAAATCTGGGGGGGCACACACATACTTGTGCCCCCCTTGGTTTTCATCTGGGGGGGCACGTGCCCCCCCGGCTCCCCCGCTTCCGACGCCCGTGCACACTAGGTGTGGTTGTATATCCTCGGTCTACTATACACTCTAGGTGTGGTTGTATATGCGGACAATACCGGATAACATGGTACGCAGGGTTCAAACGTCACTTCCGATCACGTGACCGAATGACGGTCATTCACCTGGACATGGACGTGACCATTTGTGCATGGGGGCCGCCATTTTTTGTATGTCAAGACATACTTTCCACAATATGACCCAATTTCCATTGCTCTCAGCATCTGCGTCGGTTTCTTGTACCTCAGTGTCTTCAAACCCATGTATATTCCTCTGCTGTCGCATCATATCGTATTTTCTTGTGAACGTGCGTTCGCGCTCAGAGCGTGTGTTACCCATGGTGTCGATTGAACGTCGACTGTGCACGTCTGTGAGATACGGTTGATCTTATGGACCTGACACATTAAAAGCACGTCAACGCCCAGCTTTCGGCTTCAACGCTCTGGTGAAATAGCTCAGAAGTTTGAATAGGTCTAGATATCCCATGGAATTGACACCAATTCATCGAAATGCAGTTACGCCCGTCGTTATGCCTTAATGTCCAATCTTAACGCCCTCTCTTAACACATTGACGCCCTTGCGTAACACCTTAACGGATTGTCGATCGTCCAATCACACGCACATGCATTTTGACCATTGGATTTTGACCTTTGATGGAAGTGATGTCATCGCCTGCATGTGCGGACACCTGGTGGTGCTGCCGGTACACAGATGCACCCTACAGCACACAAGCTAGATGGGCCCAGGTGTGCGCACATGCGGGCGATCAGTTTCGATGATGACGCGCACAATAGACGTTCAAATCGTCAACATGGGTTATAAATGCTCTGAGTGCAAACCCACATTCTCCAAACAAATTCGATATGATAAGATACCAGAAGAATATACATCGGTGTGAAGACACCGAGGCACAAGAATCCGATTCAGATGCTGAGAGCACACCGGCTGATTCTGAGAGTACGACTGATACCGATGCTGGGACTGATGCGAGTCTATCCACTGATACGAAGAGTTCGACCTCTACGTCCCATGGATGCCTGAGTGCGGAATAACCCACCTTTTGGGATCGTATTGTGGATGAGCCTATTAATTTCGATGACACCGGGAAGGATAACTTAAAACAGGCATACCTCAACATGCGTCCCGACATCGGACAAAACAGTCGTAGCTATCTATAAACAGTATCGCCTGATGCCGCTTGAAATGAAAAGCGACCCGACGCATAGGTCAATCATGAAAACCAAGCGTTACTTGGAAAATAATATGGGGCTACCACCCACAGAGGCCCTGAAAATACGTTCATAAAGTTAGACCACGTTTCGCGGTTCGCAGTTCGTTATTCGAGGAGACTAGCAATTATTTCTTCAGATATGGAAATCTGTAATTTTTTCATTATGAGCACTCCAAACTCTGCATAGCAAGAGAGAATGTCATGCTCTATATCTTTGCATATTCATATCCCAAATCTGACGCCAGGGGGCGCTGCTAGGGGCGCTGTTATGAGTCGCTGAATGACCGGTCCCGAATAACGAATTGCGAACCGCGGTCTAACTTTATGAACGTCCAGAAAATGCGATCAAAATGCGCAAACAGTTGTTACAATTTCCTGGGCTACTGAAAAACGCTCAGCACAAATGGAAAAGGCGATCATGGCGGCAGATAACACCAAATGGCGGCTTCGAATTGGACAAGAGCAGCCTCCCTACATACACACAGACACACACACACAGGGAATTCTACTTGATAGGTAACCAGACCGAATATGACAATGTCTCCCCAAATGTGCTTGTGTGCGCCTTTATAGCTGCCCCTTCTGTACTACTCCCCCGATGCGCATGCGCGTATCACGCCCAATCATACTCAACCCGATAAGAACTTAGGATATCGTCCACGACAAATTGTCGTGTGTCCACCTATACCCCAAATCACACCTGCGCACTTCCGAAACGTCCATTTTTCTATACTACTGCCCGACTGCGCATGCGCAAAATTTCCGGCCGCAAAACACAACCCATGACCCCAACATCCCTTTCGTCGTACGCTACAGCGTGAGACAGAACGAATAAATGCACACATCCTATTGTTTGCTCCACAAGAAAAAAAAAATCGCGTAAAATCCGTTTTCCGAAATTTTTGATGATATATCCAGACTTTTCCAAGTTCAAGTTTAAAATGCACCACTTCATATATAGATGGCGCCACGATCGAATCGTATTAATCATTGTGTGCATGCGGAGGGGTCAAAGGTTATTTCCGTTCAGGTGACCGGAACCGAAAGTAACGGTCATTCTCCGTGACATGGGAGCGAACCTTTTCACATAGGCTACGGCATTTTTAGGGTTCAATTTGCACTTTTACTGCTACATTTGTCGGTAAGAACTCCTGCTATAGATCTTTATAACAATGCCGTGATCATTTCGGTTAATGACGACAAATGGGAGTGTGTGAATAATTATCAAAGAGTACCACAAATCACAAAGCAACCACAAACAATATTTAAACGCCAGGATACAAAAAAGATAAATAACATAGTGGCTATAAATGTGTATTATCTGTACCAAATTAACAATTAAATTTTAGGTGCTTGTCAAAATAAATCTTGTTTCTGTCAAGCATTAACAAATTGGACCGCCAAAAACCATAGTAGTATACAAAGGGTAAATTGGCGTAATTGCTCCCCACTGCGCATGCGTGTGACGTCATTAACCTGGGAAAAAGGGTATGTGCGCATGCGTGATGGGGAGCAACGGGGAGCAGAGGTCAGTGAGTGCAAGATGTGGGAGGTGGGTACAAGATGGCCGCCATGTGGGAGGTGGGAAAAGATGGCCGCCATGTGGGAGGTGGGAAAAGATGGCCGCGAGTGTCAGTGAGTGCAAGATGTGGGAGGTGGGAAAAGATGGCCGCCGTGGGTGGTGGGTGGAACGAAAAAAAAAGTTCCGGCAAAAAAAAAAAATGTATTCATCCGCGGTGATGCGGTTTGGCCGTGGTTTTGGCGGTAATTCGGTCTCGGGAAAAAGCTTCCGCGGAGAAAAAGTAGTCCCTAGATAAAATGGTCCGATTGGGTCGAGTGAGGTATCAAAGTGAAGCTTAGGTGAAGGGGTATCTAATGGGCTGGGTGTGGGGTTGAAATATCTGCATTCTGCGCATGCGCGGTTACCGAAGGGTATGAAAATAGCCTTTTTGGAGCTAGGGGAGCCCCTAGTGTACCGATGGGGTCGAGTGAGGTATCGATGTGAAGCATTCGTGAAGGGGCATCTGATGGGCTGGGTGTGGGGTTGAAATATCGGCATTCTGCGCATGCGCGGTGGCCCAAGGGTATGGAAATAGCGGTTTTGGAGCTAGGGGAGTCCCTAATGGGCCAATGGAGTCGTAGGAGGTATCAAAGTGAAGGTGAGGAAAAGGGCTATCTGATGGACTGGGCGTGGGGTTGAAATATCGGCATTCTACCATTGTATACAGGTGCCTTATACCATTGTATACAGGTGCCTTATACCATTGTATACAGGTGCCTTATACCATTGTATACAGGTACATCTGACCATTGTATACATGTGCCTTATACCATGGTATACAGGTGCCTTATACCATTGTATACAGGTGTCTTATACCATTGTATACAGCAGAAATTGTCTTTGTAACGTCTTATTGTGACATCATGGCATTATTGTTGTTTTGTGACACTGTGGAACTGTAAAAATTCCATGAATGGAAAAGAATGATAAAACCCATTAGTGCATAATATTGCTGAAATAATGCCAACAGAAAACTCAAGAGTCAATTTAAATATTTATTTGTATTGAGCAAATTACAAGAATTTCGAAGAGAAAAGAGCCGAAATAATGTCTGTCTGTCCTGGAAATCAGCTGATCAGCAATAAATCGACATCTCCGTGACCTTCAAGGAGATTTTGACATTAGGTTTTACCCGCTTTTATCACAAATCATTATAAAGAAATTGTCACACCCGGTGAACTCCTGAAACCCACATCCTACCCTGCTAGTCTGGTGATAATAAAATTTAAAGATCACATGTCCAACACATACTCACATAATGAAAGCAAGAATCGAACTTGCGCACCCCTCGAGATGAAGGATACCGTCCATGTTTCATTTTTTTGAGGTGTACTGAAATGCTCTCTCTAATTTATGCCCCGGTATCTATTTTCACATATAGGTTGAAGATTTATATCGACATGTGTTTTCACTTTCAATGAAAGCACAAAACAGTCTAAAAAATTCACCTACGCTAATATTTTCTGGTGTTTTGTAGAATATAGATTCGCGTTCATTTCTATTTCGTCAAGAAAAAATGTTTTGTAGAATATAGATTCGCGTTCATTTCTATTTCGTCAAGAAATAATTTTCATCTCGAAAATTGGCAGATTGAAATCTAGCTTACCTGATAAAAGAAGTTTAGTCCAGATGTATACCTATATTTCCATACTCCCGGACGTTTGATGCATATCTGGGGGGCTGTTTTTTTCCTAGGTGGGATATAACACACCATGCATTTGTATGCTAATCGAAATTCAGATATTTCCATCGGTAAATCCGGTGTCCAGTATACCACGTGGATGAAATTCAATTCAATTCAATGTATTGTACAAAACACCTTTACGCACTAAACTATGAAGCTAATGATTTTGGTCAGCGGCACATAGATGTTCCCTGGTTTGGTGTTCACATCCCAGCGGTTTTCTGTTTCTTGGCTTGTCACGCATTTTTTCGAAATTCACAGATATTTCCATCGAAATATCAGCTGAGCTAACGGCCTCAATTGCCTGTTAGCTCTCTTGTTGCTCACGGTGAGCAAACGTTTCAAGAAATTGATTTCAGTTCCCGCATAACGTCTTCTTCAAGTCCATTTTGAATAGTCGAGCGTATGAATCGAGTCAAAATAACATGCAATTCATTTGCCTGTCCGGTAAAACTGGTGAGTTGTTGGCTTGCGTTCGCCGCACACACACTGAGGATTTGGCCTCGCGAGACGAAAATAGTTTAATATTTTTTCTCCCGCCTCGCGGTTCAGCCAATGAACTATTAGAAAAGCATATGTGTTTGCATATTAATAAAACCACGGGCGCCTAAAAAATGAACACATTTCATTACACTGTAGCGAATTGTTGCCATTGCACGTGTCAGTCAGTACGTTTTCATATCCACCTCAAATTGACACGGAGAATTTCATTGCCAGTAAAATTGTAAGTTCATTGCGGAAAGAATTGATATTGCATAAATTCCTGCGGGAAATAGGAAGTACACATATATAAAGAATATTGTCTTCACGTAAAAGTTTGTACATTTCAAAAAAAATTTTTCAAAACAAAACAAAAAAATGTGAAGTAAAACCCGTCCTTCGGATGGGAAATCTTCATACGTCAAGTCAACAAAATTTTATTTTTCAGGTAGTGGGTCGAGTGAGGTATCATATTGAAGCTGACGTGAAATGCTTCACAATGATACCTCACTCGACCCGATTGGACCATTAGGGACGCCTCTAACCTCAAAAAAAGATTATTTTGAAGATAATTATCAACATCCGGTGAATGAAGATTTTTTATTTTAGAGGTAGTGGGTCGAGTGAGGTATCAAATTGAAGCTGACGTGAAATGCTTCACAATGATACCTCACTCGACCCGATTGCACCACTAGGGGCTGCCCTAACTCCAATAAAGGCTATTTTGAATTTTCTGCGCATGCGCGAAGTCCAAAGGCTATGAAAATAGCCTTTTGGGGGTTAGAGGCGTCCCTAATGGGCCAATCGGGTCGAGTGAGGTATTAAATTGAAGGTGACGTGAAGGAGCATCTGATAGACTGGGTGTGGGCTTGAATTAGGGTAATTCTGCGCATGCGCGAAGATGATATCAAAAATATGAATCTTCAAAAATAGCCTTTTTGGGGTTAGAGGCGTCCCTAATGGACCAATCGGGTCGAGTGAGGTATCAAATTGAAGGTGACGTGAAGGAGCATCTGATGGACTGGTGTGGGTTGAACTAACAGCATTCTGCGCATGCGCAATCTTCAAAATATCCTTTTTTGGGTTAGAGGCGCCCCTAGTGGTCCAATGGAGACGAGTGAGGTATCAATGTGAAGCAAATCGAGTGAGGTCTTATTTTGAAGCTCTCGTGGAGGAGCACTTGACTACACTAATGGTTCGTCCGTGTTCAATAGTCTGCGCATGCGCAGTCTGGCCGTAGTAGCGAAAGGGGACATTTTGGGTGCTATGTAGGGGTGTGTTTGGGTTAGAGATGAGCTAATCACGGTTCTAATGTGAAGCTTGTGTGGGGTAGAGTCAGAATGGTGTGTTTTTGAATGCAAGTCGCGTCAATCTGCGCATGCGCAGTTGGTTGTATTAAGTAAAGTGGCCATTTTCGGGCAGTACATGAAGGTATTTGAGATCGACATGGGCTATTCACGGTTCGAATGCGTCCTGGAAGGTGTCATCTTGTAGTTCTCGGGGTGTACATTCCGATTTTGAGGGATGTTCGCGTCATCGGTGACGTCATCGGTACGAGTAGTAGCGAAAGTGGACATTTTCGGGTAGTACATGAAGGTATTTGGGGTCGAGATGGGCTATTCACGGTTCGAATGCGTCCTGGAAGGTGTCATCTTGTAGTTCTCGGCGTGTACATTCCGATTTGAGGGATGTCCGCGTCATCTGTGACGTCATTGATGACGTCATCGGTACGAGTAGTAGCGAAAGTGGACATTTTGTGGGTGCGTGAGGGTGAGTTTGGTGTAGAGATGCACCATCCTTAGTCCGAATGCGTCGTGTGAGGTGTCATTTTGTAGCTCTCGGGGTGTACATTCCGAATTGAGGCATGTCCCAAGCATCTGTGACGTCATCGATGACGTCATCAGTAGGAGTATTAGCGAAAGTGAGCCTTTTGGGGCAGTGCAGGAAGGTATTTGGTGTAGAGATGGACCACCGCGTTGCGAATGCGTCGTGTGGGGTGTCATGTTGTAGCTCTCGGAGTATACACCCTGATTTCAGGGATATTTATAGCATCTGTGACGTCATTGGTGACGTCATTAGTACAAGTTGTAGCGAAAGTGGGCATTTTTAGCAGTGAAGGAGGTTATTTGGTGTAGAGATGGACCATCCGCTGTCCAAATGGACCGTGTGAGGTGTCATCTTGTAGCAACGCCCACCAACACCATTCTTAATGCTTCAACGCCCTGGTGAAATAGCTCAGAAGCTCTGATATTCCATGGAATTGTCACTAATTCTTCGAAATGCAGTGATGCCCGTCAACGCCCGTCGTTACACCTTAACACTCTAACATAACGCCATGATATAGACCGAGAGAGAGAACAACAACAGCAACAACAACAAGGATGACACATGAGAGAACAACAACAACAACAAGAAGTTTTTTTCATATAGTTTATTCTCCCCAATGTTACATCATACCCACGCTGGGGAGCCGCGTTGGGTATATTTACAATTCAAGAAGATTCTTATCCAATCAGAGGCCACCATTTGCATGTTTCATATTCGTTCCTGTCCGTTAGATGTATTCTTGTCCAATCAGAAGTCTCATTTTCAGAAAGTGCCATCTGAACCGTTTATTCTAATCATCGTCGGGCAGGCCAGGATACCGTTGAGGCAACATATCCTCAGATAGTTGTTTGCGCATTCTGAGTATCTATCAGTGCATGGGTGAATACTTTCATCCGATGGAGGTGGTGGTCAGTTTAACCACGAAGAACGCAACATTGGTCATTATCTCCACTATCCACTTGGTGTTACAATTCAAGAAGACTTGTCCAATCAGAGGCCACCATTTGCATCTGTCATATTCGTTCCTGTCCGTTAGATATATTCTTGTCCAATCAGAACTCTTCATTTCAGAAAGTTCCATCTTCGGCCATGTTCGCTTTGAACCGTTTATTCTAATCATCATCGGGCAGCCCAGGATACCGTTGAGGCAACATATCCTCAGATAGTTGCTTGTGCATTCTGAGTATCTATCAGTGCCTGGGTGAATACATTCATCCGATGGGTTGGTCGGTCAGCTTGGTCACGAAGAACGTAACATTGGTTACCCTCTCCACTTTCCACTTGGTGTTGGGGCGTTGTTGTTGGGCCCATTCCAAGGGATCCACGTTGGCCAGGTTCTCCAGCATCGTCTCTAGCGACGCCCGGTTAATGATGGTAAACGGTTGGTCAAATACCCGGATGTTACTGCTCGGGTAAAAGTATCGGACTTGATCTGTCTCCTTATGCTGCAGCACATAACCAAACGCCAGATTTAATTTGAAGGACGTTGCTTGGTCATTGAAGATGGCTTCCACGTAGCTGCCTAGACGGGCGAGGTCGGTCAGTCGAAAATTGTAGATATCTTGAATAGGGCGATGACGGTAGAAACAGTGCCGTATCATGGTCCAATGGCGCCGATAGATGTCACTCACTGGATGGGCGCCCTGTAAGAGATCGCTAGGAACATTTATGGGCTCGTCCAGAAAATGTTCGATGTTATCAGGCGTATGACTCGAAACCGTAACGGTGGGGTCCGGCTGGATATCCAGGCCCTCCTGGACCGTGGGTATAGGCAGGCTCTTCGTCATCGTATCACCAGTGGCGTTCGTCTCTCCGGGTTCATCTTCACTGGGGCTGACCTTCCACGGCTCCTCTTTAGTGGAAAGTTGTCGCCCAAACCGTAGAGACGGGGCATGCATCAAACGTTGGTGCTGTCTAAACCGACTGGGTCGTTTGAAGAGTCGACCACAATCATTACATAGTACCGTTGCACCCGCGTGAAGTACCCTCTCATGACGCAGTAAATGAGCCTCCCGATTGAATGACCGTGCGCAGGTTGTACAAGTATACCGAGCATCGTTGTGGGTGGAGGCCTCGTGGCGTCGTAAATTATTTAGACGAGTAAACAGCTTCTGGCAAGTTGTGCAAGTGAACATCTTGGTGGTTGACAGAGTGTCTGATGAAACGTCCAGGCCGCTTCCCTTTTATAGCACGCTAGCTGGTGATCTATTTTTAGCACCCTCAGTTCAACTATCTCCAAGTCGAGGGCCGAGCCGTGACATCTTCGGTAACATCCGTGTATCTTCGGTCACCTCCGTACCGTCAACGATCAACATGTAGACATATAGAGTATGTACGGCATGTTATGGTATTCATCAGTGCATGAGTGACGCATTCAGCCGATGGGAGTGGTCGGTCAGCTTGGTAACGAAAAACGTAACATTGGTCACACTCTCCACTATCCACTTGGTGTTGGGGCGTAGTTGTTGGGCCCATTCCAAGGGATCCACGGTGTCCAGTTTCTCCAGCAGCGTCTCTAGCGACACTCGGTTAATGATGGTAAACGGTTGGTCAAATACCCGGATGTTACTGTTCGGGTAAAAATATCGGACTTGGCCTGTCTCTTTATGCTGCAGCACATAACCAAACACCAGATTCAATTTGAAGGCCGTAGTTTGATCTTTGAAGATGGCTTCTACGTAGCTACGTAGACGGGTGAGGTCGGTCAGTCGGAAATTGTAGATATCTTGAATAGGGCGATGACGGTAGAAACAGTGCCGGATCATGGGCCAATGGCGCCGATAAATGTCACTCACTGGATGGTCTTCGTGTAACAGATCGCTGGGAACATTTATGGCTTCGTCCACGAAGTGTACTTTACCTTCCACGTCGTACAAAATCTGGCCCAAGGTCTTGTCGTCGGAATTTGACTGTTGAATTAGGGCGACATCATCATCGGCCCTCGTGCGATGGGTGGGAGTTCCCCCTGTTTCGATATTGATGCCTACGGGCTCTTCTATCTGCAAACGTGGCTGCGGAACAGGGTGTCGTGTGCGTTGGTGTCGCAGCAACTGACTGGTCAGTTGAAAAGCCGACCACATTCTTCGCATGGACGCTTGGGTACTTCATGGCGTGCACGTGTGTGGCGCTGTAAATGATCCGGGCGCTGAAACGACAGTGTACATATCGTACAGTTATACCGGGCGGTTCCTTCGTGCTTGGTAGCCTCATGGCGGCGCAAGTCATGCAGACGAGTGAATGATTTCGAGCACGTAGTACAAGTGAACATCTTGGTGGTTGACAGAGTGTCTGATGAAACGGCCAGACCGCTTCCCTTTTATAGCACGCTAGCTGATATCATGTTCGGGCACTTCCGTGTCTCTTGTCAAAATACTCGCTTCTGATTGGACGAGAGCTCTGTGACGGATTTTAAATACTCGCTTCTGTTTGGTGTACGTCGCTAAAGGTCACCGGAACTGACCTTTGACCCCGGCGCGCGCTTACGTGACCGGAACTGACCTTTGACCCCGGCGCGCAAAGGTTTCCACCGCGGTGGAAACCTTTACACTGCGCGCCGGGGTT